>AUXN01000044.1:0-27741 GCA_000482125.1 Strigomonas galati
AAGGAATGAAAGAAAAAGCTTAGTGTGTAATAAATCAAAGTGGAAACATTAAAACAATCATGTTTTTTTTTTTTCTAAATATGTGTTCTATGGCATATTTTGATCAGATTTTTTTTCTTCTGTTCATTTTGTTCGTTAGAATATTATTTACACATGACAAGCACAATTATAAAAAATATATTCCTAAAGAAAAAAAAGGTTTTATGATGTATGAGTCTCCAACAGCAACAACAACATCAACAACAAAAGGTCAACTTCTAAACAATCTGTTTGACCTTTCACATTTAATATATAATATAATATATAATATAGTAATTTATTTATTTCAAGATTTATGATCATATTATGTAGGTGTAATGTAAATATAAAAAATAAAAATAAAAAAGGGGGGGTGCATGGAGTTTACATTTGAAAATAAATAGTGTGTGGCATACAAAGAAGATTTTTAAAAAAAAACGGGGGAAAAAACAAGAAACGATATTTGGAGAAGATATTAATAGATAATAACAATAACAGCAATGAGCTTCTCTCTTTCTATATTTACTTGAGCTTATATTATTATTTTTTTTTCCTTTTACTTTTATCTCTTGTATGCCTATCCTCTTCTACACGTCAGTCCCGCTCCGGCGCAATGTCGTCATTGTTGGCCAGGAAGGACGGGTCGTACCGCGCCAGGCGCGCCCGCAGGTCCTTGATCTGCTCATTGCGCTGCGACAGCAACTTCTTCACCTGCTGGTACTGCGTGGACTGGTTCAGCCGCGTCGCGAGCTCGCGCTTCGCCTCGGCCACCTCGGCGCGCAGCTGCTGCACGGCGCTCTGCAGGTTGCCGTCCTGCCCCTGGCAGCGCATCGCGAGCTCGGCCGCGAGCCGCTCGCGGTCGTTCATCTTGTCCTGCATGGACAGCAGCTGCTCCGTGTCGGCGGAGCGCCCGCTCATCACCTTCGTGTAGGCGTCCGTCACCTGCTGCAGCTTGCTTTGCAGCCGCCGCACCTCCGCGTTGGCCTCCGCGAGCTGCTTGGCCGCCTCGCCGCCGGCGTCGGCCATCGTGATGGGGGCCAGGCGGCTCGAGGGGCCGCTCAGCAGCTGCTGCCCGTGGCGCCCCATCGCGTTGACGCCGCCGGCGTTGTTCAGCACCGCCATCGCGTCCACCTTCAGCACGAGCCGCTGCAGGTCCGCCTCGCGCAGGACGGCGCGCACGAGCTCGGCCGAGGCTGCCGTCGTGCCCTCCATCTGCGTGTCGACGACGCTCTGCAGCATGAAGAGCTGGCCACCCAGCATCGCGCGCACGCTCTCCCGGTCGTAGCTGTCGCGGAGCAGGTTGCCAGACTGGAAGGCGCTCGCCTCCACGCTAAGGTCGCGCTTGAACTTCTCGAGCGAGAGGCGGGACCAGCGGAAGAAGTTGTCTATCACGCTGCGCGACTCGGGCGTCAGGCCGGAGAGAGGGTCGGCAGACATGTGTGAAGAGAGGTATAATAATAATATGTATATTTAATTTATTCTAAAGGAGCGCTTTTTTTCAACAACAGAAAAGAAAAAAAATAATAAGCGCTGCAAAAAGGGACTGAGAAAACAAAAAAAGAAGAGAGAAGGTATTTGATAATGTTAATAGATGAAACTTAATGCATTATGTGGCAAAATGAAAATTTTTTTCAAATTGTTGTCCTTTTTTTTTCTTTTTCTGGTCAGGCGAAGAGGACACGTGCCATAAAGACACAAATCAAATCACTTTCCATAGGAAAAAAAAACTATAAATATAAGTATAGATAGATATATATATATAAATGTTACTTAGGTTGAATTATGAATCTTTTGGTTACCACTTTTTTTTTAATCCTTAAAATACATTCGGGTGTATGTATTTGGTTGATTATTTTTTTATTTTTTTTTATTTTTAGATTTACTAGATTTAATATGTTTTTACTTTTTTTTTTTTGATAATAAAATAATGGAATGAAAAACGTATAAATAGAAGACAGGAAAGCAACTGAGCAGAGAACAAAAATAAATCTAAAAGAAAGAAATGTACAAAAAACGAAGCTAGTTTGAATATTTTCTTTCACTAATATTATTCTTTTCTCTACACATGAGATAGGCAAAGTTAAGTTTTTATGACGCTATAACTTTTTTTTTCCTGGTTTTGAATTTGTATTTTTTTTTTGGTTTTTAATTATTTATTAATTTTTTATTTATGTTTTTTTTTTAATTGTGTATACATAATGATGATTACTAATAGTTACAGTTCAGAAAATGACCTTTTTTTTTATAGGGCATTCTGTATCATTTTTTTAATTTATGTTTATTATTAATAAATTAGTGATTTCTATTGGATACTGATCCGACGCAAACGAAAACAGTGCATGTTTAAAAAAGAAAAAAAGAAAGAAATGGCAAATGACAGCAGCCATATTCTTTCTTATGTTTCTTTATTTATTTCTTTTTTTTTTTTTTTTTTTGTTGTGTGTAAGTGTGTGTGTGCTAGTTACAGCGCGTCCGACTCCTTAATCTTCTTAATCTCGTTTGCGGTGAAGGCCTCAATCCACTTGCGAAACTTGAGGCCCGCGTCGTTGGGCGCCACGCGCACCCGCCCCGACACGAACTCCTCCGGGATGCAGTAGCTGATCTTCGGCTTGCGCTGCGCCGACTTGGGCGCCGGGATGGCGATGGTGCTGGCCGGCTTGGCCGCGACGGCCGACGGCGGCGAGGACACGCGGTTCGTGCCCGGCAGCGTGCCGAGCAGGTCGCCCACGTTGATGCCGCCGTTGGGGCTGGCCGCCGTGAGGCTGATGGGCGCGCTGACGGCGGCGGCCTCCTGCGCGCTGCGCGTCTTGGGGATCTGCAGCGCCGGCGCCTCCGGGGCGGCCGCGCCGATGTGGTCCTTGCGCTGCAGCAGCGCCTCGAGGTCCTGCACGGTGGTGACGCTGCCGGTGCGCGCGGCGGGCGCGGCGGTGGCGGGGGAGCCGGCCGGCGAGGGCGCGGCGCCGGCCTCCGTCACGACGAGCAGCGCGCCGAACTTGGTGATGGCCGCGCGGCTCGCCTTGGCGCGGCCGTCGAGGCGGGTGCCGCCGATGAAGGGCAGGTCGTACATCACCTCCGCCTCGCGCCCGCTCGCGAGCAGCCGGATGATGGTGCCGCGCGCCCCGAAGGGCACGGCGCCGGTCGCGCGGCAGTTGACAACGCGCGAGCCGAGGTGAAAGGTCTGCTCCTGCGGCAGCGGCACCGGCACGAGGTGGCCGCCGGTGCTGCGCGTGACGGGGAAGTAGAGGTCCTTCTTGGACACCTGCTGCAGCGTCACGTCGGAGACGGACGCCTCGCCGTAGCTCTCGAGCGCGTCCTCGAGCTCGCGCAGCTGGTCCCACGGGAAGGCCTCCTCGGTCGCGTTGATCATCGGCACGTCGAGGATGCCGCTCTCCTCCGTGAACTTCTCGATCTCCTTCAGCACCGAGTCCACGTCGCGGTCGGCCCACTTGTCCGTCATGAAGTGTTGCGGGTCGACGCTGCTGCTGTTGACGCCGCCGGCCTCGATGTACTTGATCAGCGGCGGGAAGCGGCGCGCGTAGTCGGCGATGAGGTTCACGGCGAGGCGCGTGAAGTACCACGTGCCGGAGCCGCTGCGGTTGACGCTCGTGTTGCCGACGTGGTCGCCCTTCTCGTAGCCGCCGGCACCGCCGGCGCCGCCTTTGCGATCCCGGTCCCCACCCTTACCACCGCCAGCGTTGCTGTTCGGGTTGTTGTCGAGGTGGTAGGCGAGGTCGACGTCGTCCTTCTCCATGCGGGCGAAGATGTCCACGTTGCCCATGTACCACGGGTTGAAGCTCTTCTGGATGAGCTTGGCGTACCCGACGCGAGCGAGGCACTTGCCGGTGAACTTGATGCACAGCCCAATCTCGCGCGAGCCGAACTGGGGCGAGGTGAGGATGGAGCTGCAGAGCGTCGTGAAGGTGCGCGGGGTGATGCCGATCTGCTCCGCCGCCTCATGCAGAGCAACCCAGTTGGAGCGCGTCGCGTACTCGGTGAGGTTGCGCGGGATCTTGGGCAGCGCCTGGTGCACCTTCAGCTGCACCACGAAGTGGTCGCCCTTGCCCTTCTCGACACGCACGACGACGCCGTTGCTGCCGTAGATGGGCACGCCCAGCTTGTTGTTCTTGGGCTCCGGGCCGACGTAGACGCAGCGCTGCCCGCGCGACGTGTCGACCTCCTCGCGCTCGTGCTCGGCGTAGCGAGCGTCCTCCTTCATCGTGATATCCTCCAGCATGCACACAAGCGGCATGGGGTAGCACGTCTGCGTGGTCATGAAGTTTCGCACGACGCGGCCTTTGCGGGTGATGCTCATGTTGGAGAAGCGGTGCACGTAGACGAGAATGGGGATGTCAGGGGCGTCGATGCCCAGGCGTGCCTTCATGTCGGTGCGGTGGCGCTGCACCTCGCGCTGGAAGGCCTCTGACTCGTCGCGGTTGCGCTCCTTCTTCTCACTGCCGCTGAAGGCGCCCTCGGCCGTGTAGACGGCGCGCAGCACGTGGTGCGCGTCCATCAGCGCCGCCACGCGCGCGCGCTTGTAGTGCGGGAAGCCGACGAGCACCTCCTTCCCGACCAGCACCTGCGCCTCGCTCACGCTCTTGGCGCGCGAGAAGTTGTACAGGGTGAGGATCATGCTCTCCTTCTTGGTGGGCATGCCAAAGATGTTGACGGCGCCCACCTCGTAGTACGGCTTCATGTACTGGCGCTTGGATTGCAGCGAGTCGAAGCCCTCAAGCTGGCTCTTGCCGACGCAGACGCCCTTGCAGAGCTCGGGCACGAAGTGCGTGATGGGCGGGAACTCGTAGGGCTCCTTCTTCACCATGACGTTCTTGAGGTTGCCGAACATGGCGTCCGGCAGCTCGTACGGCTCCATCTTGCCGTCGAAGGAGAAGAGCAGACTAGGGCCGAGGCGGTTGTGCTTGGCGTCCTCGGGGTCCACCTTGTCCTGCACCGAGTTGTACGCGGCCAACAGTGTCTTCTCCTCAATGAAGGGGATGAGCACGATGCCCTCCCACGGCGCGCGCGCGCCCTCGCGGTCGATTTGGATGTGCTCGGGGAAGTAGCGCGCGAGGGGGCTCGAGGAGGCGCGCAGCAGCGGCCAGTAGGCGTTCGGCATGCTGCGGTACGACATGGGCGGCAGCACGGCGAGCAGCTGCTGGTGCGGCAGGAAGGGCTTGCCAAGGTCGAAGTGCACCTTCGCGGCCGCCGCCGGCAGGTTCACGAGGTCGCTCGCCATGGGCGCGTAGTAGTGGGGGAAGTACCACTGCCACGACGGCACGCCCTGGTAGTAGTAGTTGAGTACCCACATGAGGCCCTCCACGTAGTGCTGCTTGAGCGACCCCATGTCCTCGCCGTTGGGCTCCCAGCCGCCGCTGAAGAGGTGCTTGTCGCGGTAGTACCGCTGCTTGTACTCCTCCAGCGTGGAGTAGACGTGGTTGCTGGTGGAGGCGGCCTCGTGCCCCGGGTTGCGCCGCGCCATGTTACGCTGGTACTCCTCCTCCTGCTGCTGGCGCGCCTTGATGGTCGCGAACTCGAGCTCGCCGATGCGGGCGAGCCACAGCTCCGCCGTGCGCCAGTCCACCGTGCCCTTGTTCGTCATGTAGAGCCCCTTGGACAGCACGTGGTCCACGTACAGCTGCAGCATGGTGAGCATGCTGCCGTCGTTGATGCCGATCGTCGGGATGGTGGGCAGGAAATCGTTACCAATGAAGAAGCACATGAACACAAAGTCGTCCAGCATGCGCTCGAGGTCGAACTCCACCTTCTTCCCGTTGCTCTCGAGCCGCTCCCGCACGTCCAACTCCAGGTAGTCGCGCAGCACGTTAATGTGAAATAGCACAAACTCGTCCGCCTTGTGGTAGGACTTGTCGATCAGGATGCCCTTCGCCGCGTCCTCTTCCTGGCGCTCGCGCTCCTTCCGCGAGCCGCCGTTGAAGGTGACCACCTCGCGCAGCAGCACAAAGTGCGGCTCGTGCGTCGCGAGCGCCAGCATGACCAGATCCGCATCCAGCCCGTACATGCAGTGGGTCTCGTTGGGGTCGTACCCGGGCTGCATCTTGCGCCGCCGGATGAAGTCCACAATCTTGTGCTCGCCCTCGCCGGGGCAGTCGTGGCCGCTGAAGACGACCTGGCACCCCTGCCACGCGGGGTCCGTCGCGAGCTTCATCGTGATGAAGTACTGGAACTCCTGGCTCACGCGCACCATGAAGGGCGTGCCGGGGGTGATGCAGTTGCTGTCGAACACATCCTTCTCCTCGGGGATCTCCTCCCCGCGCTCGAGCGCCTCCTCGCGGGCCACCATCATATCGTAGCCAGCGCGGTAACGGCGCTGGCGCTGCTGGTTCATCTTGGCACGGGGGGCCACGCCGTCCACGGCCAGCAGGAAGTACTTGCGGGGCTGGATGGCGTTGAAGAGCTTCTCCAGGTAGACAAACATGGCCGAGATCATCTCCTTCTCCGTCGGCGCCTTGCGGGCCGCGTCAATATCGTTGGGGTGGGTGCAGTTGTGGATGATACCGTTGATATCCAGGTACAGGTTGTCCACGGGGGGAGGCGAGTCCTTGAAGGGGGTGATGACCGCAGGATACCGCTCGGCACACCAACGAAAGAACTTGGGAACACCCATGGTTTATGTTTGTGTGTTTGTGTTTGTGTGTGTGTGTGTGTGTGTGTGTGTTTGTGTTTGTGTATGATGAAGAAGGTGTATATATAGATAGATACGCCTTTTCTTTCTTTTTCTTCTCGTTATTGATATACTAGTTGGTTTGATTTGCTAAAATTTTTTATTATTTTTTTTCGTGTAATTTTTGCAATAATCCTGTATTTTTTTTTTTTTGTATTCCTTCGATCCACGCAAAAGGAAAAATGTTACAAAAAGAAAAAAAAACTGTAGGTATGTGTGCAAAAAGTAAGGACAAAAAAATTGAAAAAAGGAAGGAAACAGATATCGAATAAGAAAAACAGAACCGAAATCAGAAAAAATGGAAAATTGAAAGTGGTTGTTTCACCTACTTCAACTTCGTATACTACTCTGATATTTAAACGCAAACAAAGAAAAAAAAAGGATATAGTGAAGTTCACTTAAAACTAGATCTTTCTTCGAAAGAAAAAAAATATAATACAATTTTTTTTTCCTCTCTGGTTTTTTTTTTTTTTTTCGTCTGTGTGTGTTTGTGAGTGTGAGAAAGGTAGAAAAACTACTTTTTTTTTTGCAAATGAAAAAACACAGTGATAAGGGGTAACTATATAAACTCTACACAAGTAAGTTGTCACGCGAGCTCCCCGTTTCAATCTATTTTCTTTTCTTTTGCTGCTCTACTCTCTAGATGAAAACTTTTTAATAGCTGGAGAACAAAAATTTGAAGCTTGTCTTTTTTGATCCAAAAAAAAAGACTATTTGGATAAGATAACTTCAAGAATGTAAAACTACAAAAAAAAAAAAGAGGGAAGAAAGGAAAGTACAGAAGAAAGTATATATAGATACAAAATAAATTTTAGTAATTCAACGGAATGTCAGTGGGACAAAAAAAAAAAAAAGTGCAAAAGATAGAGGTAAAGAAAAGCGTTACTTTATATATATAATACTATGTACTCGTGAAAAGGAATTAATATTGAAACATTGTTGTGGGTGTTATAGCTATACATAAAGGACAATAATAACAGAGGGAAACAAAAGGAACGAAAAAAAAAAAAGAACTTATAATGTTTCTTAAACAAGCATTATTTATTTTTATTTTTATTTTTTCCGTGTAGATCTAAATAATAAATACATATTTTATTTGATTAGGATTAAGAAGGATGTATAGTAATTTTTATTTATTTACATATATATATTATTTTTTTGTGAAGCGCTACCCCTCCTCTTACGCGTTCATACTCTCTTGCGGGTCCATCTCCGCCTGCTGTTGCTGCCCTTGCTGCTGCTGCGAGCTGCCGTTCGTGCTCTCCATGAAATGCGGCTTCCGAACGTCACGCTTGCCTACGATGGACGAGTTCGCCTTGAGGTCGCCCGTCGCGGTGAAGTTCTTGACGGTGCGGCGGTTGCGGTGGTCGACGCTGTCCGTCTGGTGCGCGAGGTCTAAAGTGTAGTCGCCGACCTGGTACACCTCGGCGCAGTGGCAGTGGCGGTTGTCCGGGTTGCCCTCGCGCAGGTACGAGCGCGGCCGGTAGTCCGTGCTGTTCTGCATGAAGTTGCTCTGCGTCTTGCGCACGCCCTCCGGGTCGTCCTTCGGCTTCACCAGATACGAGTTGTAACCCATCGGTGAGAAGGTGTACCCGGCCTGCGACTGCACCGGCGGCGGGCAGTCCTTGTACATCACCTCCGGCGCGAAGGAGTTGGGCCGGTCCTTCACGAACTGGTGCCCCTTGTCGTCCGCCGTGTGCTTGAGGCGCGGCTCGAGGTCCCTGCGGCCCTGCTGCGTGCGGCCCAGCGTCTCCTTGCGGTACTCCCCGTTGGGGTCGTACGTCTTGATGAGGTTGAGCGAGTTCGGGTCCTCGGGGTTCGCGCGGGAGTAAAGCTCGAAGTGGCCGTCCGAGAAGTTGAGCCGCGCGCTGATGAGGCCCCACGGCTTGCTATTCGCCTTCTCCATCTCCTTCATGGCGACCTTGTAGGTGGCGTTGTTGGGCAGGCCCAGTGTGGACCACTTGGCCAAGGGGTGCGTCTCGCTCCCGTTGTAGTTCTTCACTCCCGCGGGGTCGTAGCCTTTCTTGCGCATGTCCGCCTTGGGTGGCACGGTCAGAACCGCAATGCTCGTCGGCGTCGCATTGTTCAGCGGCTCACGGTAGTTGGAGTCCATCTTTCTGTTTTCTTTTTGGTGATTGGAAGGTACGGGAGTTTATAAAAAGAGAGAGACAAGAAGCAAAATAAAAAAAAAATGTTTTACTTCTTGAAAAGAGAAAAAAAAATCAAGAAAGAGAGAGAGAATGAAAAGTATGTTTAGACAGAGTTGAAATACATAACAGTTGTGAGCATGTTCAGGGATTACAAAAAGAAAAGTGAAAAAAAAATTGTTTTTTTGGTTGTTTTTAATAATCTGATGTTCTGTACAACGGCGCTCATACACACCTTGTGTGCAACACTAAAAAATGCCGTCAATATCAAAGATATTGAAGTACCCACCACCGCCGCCCTGAGGCGCAGGCTCTGGCACGTCCTCTTCCTCTGCCGACAGTCGTCCTCGCTCCTCGGGGCGAGACGTAGTGGTAGCCGCAGCAGAGGCACCACTGCCTCTTGTCTTCGCAGCCGCGGTCGCACCTTGGGCCGTAGGAGCCGCCGCCTTAGCGGTGGCGTTCTTTTTGGCTCGCCCCTTTGTGTTGGACTTCTTCTTGTTCATCGCGTCCAGTGCCGCTGTCTCGAAGGCGTTAAAGCTCATGCCGGCGCGGCTCCCCGGCGCCTCGACGTGCTCGGGGATGACGTCCTCCGCGTCGATGGCCGGCACGCGCGACAGCAGCTGCTCCGCGCCGGACATGACGGCGACGCTGCGGTCCATCTCCACCGGAGCCTCCGCCGGTGCCAGCTGCTGCTTGCGGAAGCGACCTACTGTTCGCTCACTGTGGCTGGGGTCGGATGGCTGGAAGCAGGGATACGACGGCAGCGCGCGCACCGCCTCTGCTTCCGCCACCGCAGCCTCAGCCACACCTCCGTCGGCCACCACCTCGCCGTGGTCTACGCGCGTCACCCAGCCCTCCAGGTCGACCACACGTGTGGCCTCGCCGGAGGTGCGCCCCTCCGCCTGCGGGATGGCCTGCATCTCTGGAAACAGGGGCCGCTGATCCGACTTGCGCGGTGCACGCGAGCTGCCACCACCACCGTCGCCAGCTGGCGCCTCGTCGAAGCAGGCAGGGGGATGGACTGGGTACGCCTTGAGGGCGAGCGGCCGCGCGAAGGCGACCGTCTCTACCAGCGCCGCGCACTCCACGCACACCATCCCCAGCTGCTCCTCCAAGGTCGCGACACAATTCTGGAAGGGCATGCGCTCCGCCTGGTTGTACAGTACCACGTGCCGCTGGTGCCGCGCGAAGAAGGTAGAGAGGACAGATGCCCGCGTCTTGCCGTTCACGACGCCCGGCAGCGTGTCGTCCCACTGCAGCACGCCGCGCGCGCAGGACACATACTGCGCCACCTCCTCCAGCAGTGTCCGCTGGAACACGACGAATGTGTAGCCAGCGAAGAGCCGCTGGCGCAGGGGGTTCGGCAGCAGCACGTCCTCCGCTGTCATATGGGTGGTGTTGGCTGGCGACTGCAGCAGCTGCCGCCAGAAGGCGCTCAGCGGCGGCGCGTAGGCGCGGGGCAGCGGCGGCGGCACCTGCGGCGTGGCGCGGTCGCGGAAGGCCACGAAGTAGGCCGGCGTCACCATGGGCGCGCCGCGGCAGAGCATGGCGACCACCGCCGCAGACGGCTGCACCGACTGGGTCACAAGAAAGTTGGTCCGCGCGTAGCACTGGGCTGCTGTCTGCTGTTGTTGTTGCTGTTGCTGCTGTCCTTCCTCTTGTGTGGTCGAGGAAGGCACCTCGGACGGCTGCAGCAGCTGCACGCCGCAGCGGCTGAGGGCGTGCTCGAGCTTGGTCCGCAGGTCCGCGTCAATGTCCTCGACAGTGGCGGTCAGCGGCACCCATTGAAATTGCAGACTCGCGCCGTGATTCCCTAAAATGACCGTGAAGCGGTGCCACCGCGGCGTGTCTACCGGTACATGATACGGCGTTCCTTTCGTCAGTCGGTGCTGCTCGCCCACCGCCGCCACCTCCTCCCCTGGTGAGGCGGAGGGACGTGGTCGCTTGGCAGGAGAGGTGCTGTTGCTACTAGAGGTGGGAGCATCTGTCTTCACGCCGGGTAGGCCCACATCTGTGGCCCACTCCTCGCTAGGGTCCGCGCACGGCACCACCACCGTGCCGTAGGTGGAGCTATCGATGAGAGAGAGCGGCACCGGCCGGTCAGAAGGGGCTGTGACACTCGTGATGGACTGCAAGGGAGCCTCCGCAATGTCGATGGACAGATGCGTGCGACTGATGCTGCGGTCATCTTGAATGACAATGTGGCAGTCCTTCTTCCCTACGCGGTACACCTCACCTCCGAGGAGCCAGAAGCTGGGAATGTTGTTAAAGAAGATGATCCACATCTCAAGCAGGGACTAGAAATATAAATATGTATCTATGTGTTTGTGTTTGTATGAAGAGGGTTTTAGTGAGTTTCCTTGTTTCTATTTATTGGTCTATAGCCATCCGTCTGTGCTTGTATGAGATAAAGAAAGTGGAAGAGGTGAAATGAAAGTCACATGCAAAGCCTTCAACAAAAAAAAGTTGGCATAATATTCACAGCATAATAATGGTTGTTCAAGAGCATAATTTCAAATTGTATTTTGTATTGAAAAGGAAGAAAAAGGGAAACGAAAACAGAGGAAAAAAAAAACAGATTTATAATTTTAATTTACAACACGTAAGCAAATAATGGATGGATGAGTGTTCAATCAATCAATGACATTCCAAAAAGGAGATTTACTTCCCTGTACCGCCAGCCGGTCTGCCATCTCGTTTCCATGAATGTTACTGTGGCCCCTCACATGTGTCAGCGTGATGCCGGTGCCGCTCTCCGCCTCCGTCTTCGTTTGGGAGGCATACGCCGCGTTATAAGCGTCGCGGTGGGCGAGCAGCGACTGCCACAAGTCTTTATTCCGCACCGGCTCCCCCGTCGTCGTCTTGAAGCCATTTCGCTCCCATTTCTTATGATACGAGGTCATGCCGTCAATGGTGTAGCGGCTGTCCGACAGGATCTCCAGCGGCCGCAGCGGCTTCTGGAGCTCCTTCGGGTGCGGTACGCGGGGGTCATCGAAGTTGAGCGGCGCGCCGGCGTCCATGAACCCTTGCTGGATGGCGTGCAGCACCGCCCGCATCTCTCCGCGGTTGTTCGTTTGGTTCTCCTCAGGCGGCACCCGACGCGAGAAGTTGCGGGCGTCGCCCTCTCCATAGTAGCCGCCGTAGCCGGCGCGCGCGCCCGTCTTACCGTTGCTTGGGCAGGCGCCGTCCACGTACACGACTTGGCGGCTGGCCGGAGCTGGAAGCGTAGAAGAAGGAGGAGGCCGCTGCTGCACCACCGGCTGGTATGCTTGTACTGTAGAGGGGTACGCCTGTCGCTTCGCTGGTGCCGGCGGTGGGCTCGGCTCGCGCTGCCGCTTCAGATAGACCGGGGCGCCAATCACGTTGACGCGCGCCATGGGCGTCAACGTCGCCGGTCCGTTTGTCGTGTGGACCACTGAAGTAGAAGTGGTGTTATGGTTGCTGCTGCGTGTGGAGGCGAAGCGCTCCGCCTCTTCGCGTGTGGCAAAGCTCTTGAACACCGCACCCGGATAGCGATGCACCTGCGCGGAGCATTCATCCCAGCTGTGGAAGACGCCCCGGCTTCGCCCTTCCGCCACTGCGTAGTATTTCATGGGAGAAAAAGTAGTTTTCTTTGTTGTTGTTGTAGTCGCAACCGGCGTTGCGCTCTTTTTTTTCTTACCTCTGGTAGAAGGAAGACAAATATGTGTCAAGCAAAAGAACTCGTTTAATCGTCTGCTCCGCACAAGCATAAGCTACTCTATGTTTGAGTGATATGCACTAGACAAAATGGAAAGGAGAAGAAACGGGAGATAAAGGAGAAGAGTATAAATCAACAAATTGGCCAGACAGAAGGAAAAGGCACTGGGCCGTCTAAGTGAAAAAAAAAAAGAGAGAGAAATTGAGAAAGGTACTTGTTTTTTGTTGTTGTTGTTTTAATATTAGTGTTACACATTTAAGAAACGAATGATTTATGACGCAGATGCGCAGACGTGTTTGTGAAATTTCCAGTCGCTCTTCTGACAGTCCGCCGAACAGTACTTGGCCACCTTGCAGCGGCTGCAGCGCATCAAGCCCGTACCGGGAGCCGGCTTCTTCCCGCACTTGAAGCACTTGCCAAGGCCGGGCCGGCCTTCCGCCGTGGACGCCATCTCCATGTCCATCATGTACTGCGCCTCCGCGAGCACCACACACTCCGGCGAGGCGCAGACCTGCTGCGGGATGTCCTCGATGCGGGGCGGGAAGGTCTCAGAGAAGAGCATGGGGTGGTGCAGGAGCCGCACCGCCGGCGCCTTCTTGCACATGACGCACAGCTTGTCCTCCTCGCTGAGGTTGCTCAGCATCGTCTCGGAGACCTCTTCGACCGCCTTGGCCACCTCCTTCTGGAACGTGGCCTCTGTGATGGGGGTGGGCAGCTCCATCGAGAACTGGAAGGATTTGTCCCCTATTTCGGCATGGTAGGTATGCAGCATGTTGTATGGAACTAAAGAAAGAAAAAAAAAAAGGGCTAAACATTATTTAAAAAGAGAGACGTAGAAGGAGAGAAAAAGTAATATTTTACTATTAACAATTCGGCTAAAAGCTGGTGTGGTGCATTGTGAATAGCGTTTAAAAAAAAAAAAGACACTGAACGTGGTAGATGTGAGATGTGTGTTTAAATAGTTTACAATGCATCTGGTGAGTTGGCCACTTCGAGGACGTTCGAGGCAAACGTGGCGTACTCCAGTTTGTAAAAGTGGAGGGCCTCTGCTGTCTCCGGCACGCCTACGATGCGGGCACACAGCGCGCGCGTAGCCCTCGTCGCTCGTATCTGATACTTCTCCAGAATAATATTCATCGCCTCCGCGCACTGCCCTAATGTGATCGTGCTGCTGCTCGGCACCGCACGCCCATTGTCCTCCTCTGACAGCATCATCAGCGTCAAGAGCAGATCTCGCTTGTAGGGCTGCACGGCGAGGCACAGCTCCAGCACCAGCTCCCGCTGGGCCCGCTCGCGCGCGTGGTGTTGGCGCTCTTCGCGTGTCTGGTAGTAGGCGCGGGAGGTGCTGGCCTCCCAGAACTGGCTGCGGTGATGCTCGGCGAGGGAATATGTGACAGAAGATAAGACGTCGCGAAAGTTGCTCTTCCGCTGCAGCTCACTTCGCGACTGCGCGTCCTCCAGTCGGCTGTTCTCACTTCTCACAAACCCACTTTGGCTCTGACTGAGATAGGTGGGCGCATAGTGGAACTGGTTGTGAGATTGCGGGTACTGTTGCCGCACTTGATACGTGTGGTCGTCGAAGAGCGTTTCGTTGGTCACATCTGCCAGACGCGAAACTGGTGGGCTTGCACGCTTCCTGTGAGCTGGCGCCTCATGGCGTGTTTGCAAGTGATCCATATACTCTGTCACTAACTCTTCTGCGTGAGGAGGCATGGAGGGGGGGGTAGCGGCCGCGGCAGGAGGGAAGACGTACGTCTCTGCAGCATCCACCTTTTCGGTGTACGCGCCCACGAGGTGAGGGACGCACGAAGGGTCTTCCTCCTCGTCCTCCACGGAAAGGTCAATGTCGATCTCCTCGACTGCAAAGTCCACCAGAAATGGCTCATCACCTTCAGCTGAGCCCTCGACTTCTTCCTCCGCCGGTCCACCTTCCCGACGACGGTCTCCTCCTCGAAGATCGGAAGGGCGTGGAGTAGAGGAAAGAGAACTGTGATGGCCATCCTGAGAAGCGGGAGGTGCGGCGGTAGGTCGTCCCTCTCCTGCTGGGAAGGATGCAGCAACAGAGCTGTTGCTGCTGCTACTGTCTCTGCTTGTGTTCACCAGGTTGGTGGAGGGTGTCTTCATACGTTGTGGTGGTGGTGGTGGTGGTGGCGGTACAGGCAGTGGAGACGCAGGCAACTCAGCACTACCTAATGTGTGAAGCTCCTTCGGGGACACCTTGCTTGTAGGTCGCGGGACGTTAGGACGTGAGGGCACCAAAGGGACACGTTCCATCATGGAGCTCGACACCTGCAGCTCGTCCTCGCTCCCACACGCACTCTCCACTACTTCCTCGTCCGCATAGGCAGAGGCGCTCGTTTGAAGGCTGATGGGCTCCTGTAAGAGGGGGTGATTTTTGTACTTGGTTACGAGTTGGTTTAACATGATAAAATCTACAAAACTAAAAGTGTATCTAAAATGTGTGTATCTATTCGTGTGTGAGTAATGACTGTTCTTTGCTTTTGTAGAAAGAGTGAGTGAAAGAGCTTATGTGTGTGTGTGTGTGTGTGTGCATATAAGAGCAAGTGTGACAACTGATTGGGGGAATGAAAAAGACATATACTGAAAAGTGGCAAGGCAAATTATAGGTGAAATGATTTATTACAAAAGAATAAAAAGAATAAACAGTAAGTTGTAGTACAGGTTTAAAGACAAATGTTTACATTACTCTCTATATATACAATGGTGTTAATTATTAATTTACTTTATTAGTACTTGGTTTCCATTCGCTTTCCATCGCAGTCTGCAACTGCTTGGCACGGGCGGCCGCCACCGTGTCGCCTAAAGACGCCGCCTTGTTATAGAGCGTCAGCGCCTCCTCCTGCTTCCCCAGCACCGCCTCTAACAGCACACCGTAGTTGTACGCCGTCATGCGGTCGTTGGGGTTCATGGACAGGCACGCGTCGTACCACTGGGCGGCTTTGAGGTAGTTCTTCTCGATGGCCTCCGCGAGGTAGGCGCGGGCCTTGGCGCCCGACTCGGTCTGCTCGCCGCACGCCGCCGCCACTTTCTGCCACTCCGTCTTGGCTCCTGCGCTGTCCCCTTGGTGGAGAAGCGCCCACCCCTTAGTGAGTCCCGCTTCTGGGAGAATGTCCTCCTCCACCTGTTGCACTTGCGGTCGTTGCTGCAGCTGCTGCCCCTGCTCCTGCTCCTCCTGTTCATCTGGCATGGAAGAGGCACTCGACGGGATCGGAGCGGGGCGATTGACCTTGCGCACGCCGCGAACGGACGAGGCAACCGAGGAGGAGGCCACGGAGGACTCCCTCGTGCTGTGTGACGGCTGTGTGCCGGACGACGGCGGGTTCGGCGGAACAGAGCCGCCGGCTGCGGTCAAGTAGCGCTGGTACGGGGCGCCGCCGCCACTGCTGCGAGCCGCGGTGCCACCAGTGAAGCTGTTGTCCTCGGGGAACAGATTGGAGCGCGAGCCGTACGTGCTGAGGTTGATGAGGCGGCTCGCCATCTTGTCGGAGGGCGTAAACCGGCTCTCATTCAGGCCCGTCACGCGGATGGCTGGGGCCGCTGGTGGCGGTGGTGGTGGTACGCGCTCCTGCTCTGGCGCGCAGAGAGGAAGGATCTTCTCCAGCGACGCGTCCGGCAGCCGCTCCGTCGCCCACGCGAGAATGTGGTCCAGCTCGCGCTGCTGCTGCACGTGCTGCAGTGTGCCCACCACCTGGATGGGCGTGGTCGAGTGGAGCGAAGCGGCGATCTGGCTCGAGAGGCGCTGCGCGTTCGCGCGTGTCGTCTCCAGCTCCGTCCGCTCGTTGCGAATACGAGTCAGCTGGTCGCGGTCCGCCTGCTCCACCGCGAGCTTAATGCGGCTAATCTTCTCCTCCGTCTCGCGCTGGATGCGCTCAATGTCCCTCATCGCGTTGACGCGGCGCGGCGCATTCGCCATCATGCCCTCCTCCGTCTCCAGCTGCTTCTCCAGTGCCCCCATGCTCTCTCGCACGGCATCCGCCGTCCGCTGCACCTCCGCCAGCCGGTGGCGCGCGGCCGCCGCGGCCTCCTCGATGGACACGATGTCATGTCCCTTGTACTCGCCCAGCACAGCGCAGCGGCTGCACACAAACTTGTCGGCGTCCACAACGTAGAACTCCACCGCGCGGCCGGGGTGAGACGGGCAAGGCAGGACCGTGGGGTCGACCGAGCACTGCAACAGGAAGCGCGGGATAATTTGCTGTGGCCTGAAAACGAGGACAGCAGGCCCGTTGTTTCCATCCACAAAGGTGAAGCTGTCGAACTCGCGCAGCTGGTCCTTGGAGGGGGTGTCCGGCACCCGCGTCCCGGCAGGGCACGCGCAGCTGCGGCCGAGCGCGACATCGCACAGCAGCATGCTCGTCGTGTGCACCTCCTTCCAGTTGCGGAAGGGCTCTCGGAGGAAGACGACGCCGGACGGGTGCGACGGGCTCAGGCCGGTCGTCCACGTGCCGGCGCCCTCCCGCACAATGCGGCGGAGCACCGCGTCGTCGCCTACGAGGGCGAGGCGCTCTACGCGCTGCTGCTTCATCCCTGCTGTAACGGCGGCAAAGGCACTGACATGCTCGCGGTTGTACACCTCCGTGGCGCCAAGCACGTGGAGGCAAAGGGGCTCCACGTGGGCGAGAGGGGCTGCCTCAAACGCAACGGAATCAAACGATGGGCTGCCTTTTCCAATCGGCTCCTCCCGCACTGCATCCTCCACCCGGCGGCGCCACTCTCGAATGAGTGCGTTGCGATCACTGCGACTAAACGTCTCCATACAGTCAATGAGGTCAGCAAAGGTGTCCTTGTCACCGTAGAACACATCCTGCGGCTGGAGCCCTTCTGCCTGCACCACCGAGACAAGCCGTCTCCACAGGTCATCCATGTTCACGTTTGTAGCGGAAGCATTGAACGACCCGTCGTTTGCGGTTGCTACCAAGGCGCTCGATGATGAGGGGTTAACGAACGAAGATTTCTTGTTGGTAAAGGATGTTGCTGCTGGTGCTGCCGGCTTCTTGTCGCTCGAAAAGAGGGCATTCTGGAAGAACCCCTTTTGCGCGCCAGACGCAGAGGAAGTGGAAGGCTGCGCGGATCTATTATCGCCTACTCTCTGGGCAGTATAGTGGTTCTCTATTGTTTCAAGGTCATCCTTTGGGCTCAGAGAGAGTGAGAGCAGATGCTCCTTTTCTTCGTGCGCCCGTTGCTGCTGCTGCTGCTGCTGAGGGCGGTAAAGCACATCTGGGGAGTCCACAACAGACGACTGATCGCGCGTGCGACTCCGCGGCGTTGGCGATGACGGCGCCTTCTTCTCTGCAATCGATTGATTCGGTGAGTAGTGCGAGGGCAAGAAGGCGTAGGTACGAGGATCTGGTTCCGGGCCAAAGCGCTGGACGAGTGCCTCAAACAACTTGTCCGTTTGCGTCTTGAGGTTATACGTGTGCAGCAGGCGATTCACGTCGCCGCTGCTTTTGGGCAGTTGGTGCGAATTCAAAAAGGCGTCCAGGCGCGCATCCGGGTCCACGTCGTCGAGCTCGGGGCCGTTGTCTAGCACTAGGTTGCGGATGAGCTCCTCCTCCCTGTTCTCCCACTGCGTGACAAGGGTCGGCACCTGCGCAATGAAGTCCGGCCCGTACGTCGTGAAGAAGTGGCGCAGCCGTTGGTCGTAGTCCTGCAAGCTGTACTTGCGATAGAGCTTGGTAAAGGTGTCCACCTCGGGCACCGCTGAGACCACGTTGTCGACGAGGCGGAGGCCTTGCGGGTTGTACTTTTCGAGAAATGTTTTCAGTCGACGGCGGTATCCATCCTTGTCGGCCGGATCGACACTGAAGGACAGACCCACCTGCCCCATCTCGGTCCCTATAATGCGTGTGTGCAGTTTCTTGCGCTCCACCACGTCCTTCACGTCCACGCTAAACGGCACGGAGGCGCCCACTAATCGGTTGGACGCGCTAGCCTCCTTCACCATCACAAGTACCTCTACACGCGGAGCGGAGCAATGCCACACCTTGGCATTGTTGGGCGCATGCGCCGCATCATCCAAGCGGACCTCGAACAGCTGGGGTGTAGACTCCGTGACGTCGCTGACGGAGAAGGAGGCAGAGGGTGTTGGTGCCTTGTAGGAAACAGACACCGCGCCGCGTACCTGCGCTTCTACAGTGAAGGTTCGGTTGCCCTCGCATGCGTTGGGAGGGATATTGACTAAATTGTGCAAGGTGACCAGAATGCGCCACCCAGACATGGTTGAACAACTAAGAGTGTGTATGTGTGTATTTAATGTAGTTAATCTCAACAGAAAAAAAGGTTTTTGCTTTTGTTATTCTTCTGAAAAGAAATCAATGGAGAGAAAGAAAAAAAGAAAATTGGTCAAACACAAGTATTACAGCCTACGGCACAAAGGCAAAAATGAAGAAGGAAGGATATTTATGTTAGTAGAGCGTGTGGTGGGCTTTGCCCTCGTATATCACGTAACTTTCAATCGTAAAAAAAAAAAACTTTTTTTTATATTTTTTATTAACAATTAGTAAGTAGTAGTTAAGAACCATCAAAAGGGGGAACAAAATTGAAAAATGTGACTGTCAAGTGGCGTCCTTGTACAAAAAAACGAATATATATATATATATTTTTAAGACTTGCGCTCCTCATCGTAGATGTTCCTGCCGGAAGGCTTACCGTAGCTGCCCGTCTTCGCGCCAGAGCGGGTGCTCTCGCGCGCGTCGCGCTCCTTCGCGCGAAACATCTCATCCACCTTCTTCTGATCCAGCTCCTTGTCGGTCGGCACCCAGAAGAAGGGCTCTTTCTCCGCCTTGACCTTACGGAAGTTCGGTTCCCAGTCAAAGTTGTGCAGCTTCACGTGGTAGTCGATCCGCTCGCGCTCCCAGTTATCCCACTTGAGGAAGATCTTCTGCTGGTCCTCGTGGTCCATGGCGCCCGTCGCCGTGAGATTGTGCATGTGCGTCATGACGTCCATGTCGTTGAGCACCTTGCCAGCGCCCTCCAAATCGAGCTGCGAGCACAGGAACGCAATCTCCTCGCAAATATTGTCCGTGTCGCCCCAGAAGTAGTGCCCGCCGTTGTTCCGCACGCGCAGCACTAACGGGCGCGCGACAGGGTCTACCCCCTTGCGCAGACGCTGGTGGCGCAGCTTGGCCACGTACTTGAGCGCATTCCACGCCGGCACGCGGTCATCGTCCAAACAGGCGGAGATCATCATGCCCGGGTACGTCACGCGATCGTTGATGTTGTAGTACGGGTCGTACTGCTTGAGCAGGTCCAGGTCCTTCTTGCTGTTCAGCGGGTCGCCCCAGTCCTCGCGCTCAGCGAGCGACAAGGGCAGCTCGGGGTCGATCATGGTGTTGATAACGTCTAGGAAGGGAGAGCGCAGCAGGGCGTTCCCGAACAGACCGCACCCACGCATGTTCATCGCCGCTGCGATGGGGACGCAGCCAGCGCTCGTGCCCGCCGCCACCATCAGCTCCGGCTTGGTGTAGCCCATCTTGACCATGTGCTCGCAGCAGGCGATAAAATCCTGCGTCGTCTTGATCTTGTGCTCGCCTCGGCCCTGATCGGCCCAGCCGGGCAGCTCCCCGCCGCCTCGCACGTGAGCGAAGGCGACCGTCCAGCGCCGCCGGATCATCCACATGTAGGGCGCGAGCTGAAAGTGCATCGACGGCACCTCGCCGTACGAGCCGTACACGTAGAGGAGGCAGTGCTTGGGCGAGTTGGGCTGCGCCTCGAAGTCGGTCGCTTCCTGGATGTACGCGTCGCGCCGCTGGCAGACTGTGATGGGGATCTCAGTGCCGTCCTCAGACACGCACACATCACGGTACATGCTGTAGGGCCACATGTAGTCCCACGGGGTGAACTGGTCCGCCTGCCGCTGCGTGAAGATGGCGTCAGGGGCGCACAGCTTTGCCTTCTCGGCGGTCATGTTGGAATCGAACTTGTACACGCAATCGCGGCTGGGCTGGGTGATGCGGCTGTAGATGAAGCTGAAGGAATCCTGGTCAAAGTTCTTGTTCAGACCTGGCGTCACGGAGGACAGGGGAGGGAAGTGGATGACCACATCTTGGTCTCGGGGCGTGCGTGCCGCCGCCTCGATGCCCTCGTCGCACTTGATGACGCGGATGTGCTGCTGTCGCTCAAACTTGAAGTGGTTCTCGTACACAATGATGCTGTTCTTGAAAACGTCGACATCCGTGATTTGCACGTCGTCGCGGTAGGGCAGCAGCTCCTTCCACTCCGCGTTCCTTCCCTCCTTCAGCGCCACCTCCTCGCGAATGTACTTGATGCGGAAATTCGGGCCCTTGTCGGACACCACCATGAGAAAGTGACTCTTGTAGTGCTCAAGCCAGTTCCACCCTTCTTTGCCAGCGATCTCCACCGGTTTTCCGTTTGGAAAAAAAGGCTTCAGCGGCGTGGGAATAATCGGATAGGACGCAGGCACCACGACGGCATTGCCGTTCACCTTGGAGTCCGAGGTGATGGTAATGAACTGATTGTCCTTCGTCTTTCGCACATCGACAAAGAACTGCTCGTTGTCATCGCGATAGATCTCAACAGGTGGCTCGAGGATACCGGGCCGCAGCTCCTGCATGAGAACGCGGTGCGGACGGTTCAGTTCGTTCGACTCGGTGTAAAAGAAGTAATTCCCTGACCCGAACTCGATGCTAACGATGTTTTTGCCGCGAATCACGTGGAACAAGCTAGAGTTGTCGATACTACGCACGTGGCAGATGTAGCGATCGCCGCCCTCCACGGAAAGTGTGTACGCGAGATACTTGCCATCCTCGGACACACGGCAAACACCAACCGAGCAGTCCTTGTAGCCAAAGTGCTGCTGCAGGAGTAAAGGGTTAATGAGCTCCTCGCCCAAAAGATCGACCTCACCGTACTTCTTCCGGTAGAAGCCGATGGCATTCGGGTCATGGCCAGGGACGACGCGGGTGAAGTACACATAATCGCCAATTCGCTCCTCCCCCTTGTCAAAGCCGCCCTCTCTACTGGACACCAGCACCTTTGCGTCGAGTTCAGCCCACAGGCGCGCCTTGTGGTGCTTGAAGTCGAACTTGGAGTCTATCAGTGCAAAGTGTTCCACTTCCTTTTTAATGTATTGGTGTGTTTCGCGGTCAAACAAGTCCTCCATGTATTGAAAAGGGTCTTGCTTCTGTCGCTCCCCGTGCAGCACAATACTTTCGGGCTTTTCTACAGGAAGCGGTCCATCTAGCATCGGTAATGGGTACGTGTTGCGGAGCTGTGGACACAGTTTGTTCACAGACTTGCGAGCGAGCGTGTATGCCGCATTGGATGTTGGCACCCACGGAAACAAGGCTGCCATTGCTACTTAACTTTTTGGAGAAAAAGAAAAAGTGGAATGAGAATACGATAAGTTATAGAGTTTAGTTGAGGAAGCATAGATACACCCTTTATTTATTTCCGCACAAAGAAAAAATAGTACAGCAATGAAAACAATGAAAATTATAATAGTAATAAGATGAATAAAAATAAAACTAAAAGAAACATTCTTGTATAATAATTCCTTTTTTTTTTTTTTTGTCTATTTCTTCCTCTTATTGTTGAGAACAAAAGAAAGAAAGAAGAAAGGAAAAAAAATACATCATCACTGCTTGTGCGCCTGGATATTGATCTTTTGTTGGGAGCCCTGCGCAATGCCGGCCATGGAATTGTGATCCATCTGCTTGAACTTGGGCAGCCAGTTCGCCTTGAACCAAGCAATGGTGTCCTCCCATCCCTCCTTGAACGGAATGATCGGTTGGAACTTGAGGTCATTCTCGGCAGCGTCAATGCGGAACCAGCGATTCATGGTCAAGACAAACACGTTGAACACGTTCAGCTTGAACGTGGTCTTCATGATCATGCCTAGCACTTCGGCAAAGAGCGCCACAATGTAAAGGAACATGAACGGGTAGTGGACCTTCTGCTGGATGGAGGGAAATCCCATTCCGACAATGGCCTTGTCCAGCTCCTTCCAGAAAATGCAGTAGGCAGCCGGCTCGGGGTGCGTGTCGCCATCCGTGACAATGTAGAACTTGCCAAGAACGGGAGAGCCCTTGTACAGCTGCTGCTCGGCAATAATCAGCCCGTGGCAGTAGTTATCGACGTGGGTAAAGCAAATGCGATTGTCACCTTCCCCGAAAACGCGCAGTTTTCCCGTACCTGCCGCCTCGAGCATGTTGGGCAAAAACAGGTTGTCGCGAGGTCCGTAGACCTGATGAGGGGCGACGGCGACAGCCCAGAAGTCGTCGCTGCAGGCCTTCGTCATCTCCATCTCACCTTCTGCCTTGGTTTGGGCGTACATTTGCATGTAAGAGTCGAGGGGCAGGGAAGGCATTTCCGCTTCGGTCAGACCGTCCACATTAGGCTGGTGAAACAAGCTTCCTTTGAAGCGCGTGGAAGGAGACGAGCTGAACACTAGTTTCTTCACGCCGTGTTCTTTGCATGCCCGGATCACGTTGACCGTGCCGCCATAGTTCACCTTACGGTACAGATTCGGAGGGTGAAACGGTCCCACTGCAGCGGCCAAGTGCCACACACAATCAGAACCCTTGATGGCCTTGGACACATCCTCGTAATTCGTAATATCACCCACAACATACTCTATGTGAGGATTCTCCCAGATGCCAATGGCCTTCTCCTTGGGAACAATATCGAAGCACACGACCTTTTCGGCGCCGCGCTCCACAAGCATCTCCACCAGACGGGTCCCGACGAAACCAGTTCCTCCGGTGACAACGCACCGTTTCGGGACAGGTGGGTATTGCTGGCGGGCTGCCTTCTTTTGCATTTCAGAGAGTGCCGGATTAAGTTCCATCTTATCCAGTTGAGTTTATTTTATTTGAGTTATATATTCAATTATTTTGTTTTCTTTTAATTGGATTATATTAATTTATTTATTTTTTAAAGAGAATAAATAATAACACCGGATATAAATATTTTATAATGAGAAAGAAAGAGAGAATGTCGCCCTAGGCACTGATTGATCAATGGAAATGATATAAATGTATAAAAAAAAATATTATTGTTGTAATTTATTTTGTATAACGATACCCAAAAATGAGCCTTTATACCAAAAACTAAACAAATCGAAAAAAGTAATGACTGATACGATAATTCCTAGAAAAAAAAATATTATAAGAGGGAGAAAAAATAAAGAGAAAAAAAGAGAGAGAGGGAGAGATCATCATGTAGACAAATAAATAAAGTCAACACAGAATTTAAAAATGCATTTTTATTATTATTATTATTTGTTTTTTACTTGGATGAAATATATATATATTCGTTTTTCTTACTGTATATTTTTTTTATTTTTTACTTGTGTAAAATATAATAATAATTGATAATTCATTCCACCAAACGATAGTGGACAGAAAAAAATAAACTGTACACAACTAGCACAGGCCAACATCTACTTGTGTTTTTTATTTATTATTATTATCAGCAACAAATTCACTTTATTTGCAACAAATGTACCACATGCTCTTTTAATTATTATTATTTTACGGCTATTGAATTTAATGCTTAGAGTAAAGTAAGTTTTATTTTAATTATTCTTCTAAAAGGCATTCCAGTGTGTTTTTTTCTTGAGACGAATTTTCGTCAAAGAAATTTACTAACGACGCTTTAACTGGAGCAAAGGCAGGTCCATTGTTGAGTAATGTTCCATCACGACCACGCTTTCTAGTAAATATTAATTTCTTTATAAGTTTAACATCAATGCCCTCCGAAGTTTCAACGCCAACGGGGGCATTCATCAAGTCACGACAAAGTAACGTCAGCTGATCACAGTCACGGCACGTAGAGCTGGAGCCATTGAAACTAATTTCTTGTGGAATAGTTTCCGTTAATTTTTCCTTCAGCTCTTCTGTAGCAGACTTCATAATTAATGTTTGAGGCTCGATTAACGGAATCGATTTTTGCGGTGTGGGCATCTCCTCTGCTGCCACATCTTTTTTCTTATCTCCGGAAGCGAGAAAATGAATTATTCTTGGGTTTACCAGCGGCATATTATCCGTTGAGGGCGTTGTATACGAGTCGCAGGAAAGACAAAACAGGCACGATTCCGCAAAGAGGGAAAAGAATTGGCGATAAAAAATTTTGTTATCATTCAACAGAAATGATTGGCCTGACCACGCCGAGGTGGTAAGATAACTCACCAACTCATTTTGTCGTGTTCCTGCACCTTCGCTGAGCAACAATAGCTTCCACACTATGTGTAAGAAGAAGCTCCAAGAATTTGTTTTTGTGCTCTCCTCGCCAATAAAAATACGTATTTTCTCATTGGTCTCATTGTCATCCTGCCCCTCTACAATAATTACTTTAGGCAAAACGAGCGCTAAAAATTTACTAAAAATGGTAGAAAAGGCGTCCATATTTTGAATTTTCGTTAGTTGCATTTGGTAACTGTTTCGAATAAATTCTACAATCTCATTATATTCGGTATTTAAATCATGTGGCGGAGCTGTACGAGTCGTGTGCAATTCGCTAGAGGGTACCTTTGTGGTCAGCGGCACGGTACTTTGACAGTCATTTCCACAGCACGTAAGCTGTTGGTAATAACACCGACGATCTCTCGATTTTGGGTATACGGTTGAAAGAAACTGTAGCACAAACATTTTTTTATCGCCGCTAATAGGAGAGCATGGTCCACTAATAAAGTTTAGCACTTCCCACAGCGGTATGCAGGAAGCTGTTGCAAGCGCACCACCCTGTGGATCTTTCAACGTTGTTTTCTGCCACACATTCAAAACGAGGTCTTTGTACGCTTCTGCAAATTTTTCATAGCTTACCTTGCTGTCAGAGAAGCAATTTTCTACAAGCGCAATGGAGTGCTTCACATAATCCTCGCAATCATTTTTATCCGACATTGTACTAGTTTAATAATTCTGGTTTCTATTTGACAAACAAAAAAATAAATAACAAATAATAAATGAAAAAGGAAAGGAGAGAGAATAAAGGTACAAAAATAGTAATTCTTATGTAGATATTTAAATAAATGCGAAAGGAGCATGGAAGAATTTACAAAAAATATATTGAAAAGGTAAATTATATGAACAAACTTTAATATAAATATACATATGATTGTATATACTATCTTTTCTTACCAGTAGCAGGCGCAATGTTAATAAACACTTTTTTTTTTTTTTGTCAACTTATCCATCGGAGTTTTTATTTGCTAGCGCCAAAAGAATAGAACTTCACCGTTCACACAGAAGGCGAAAAAAGAAGACAGGAGTGCTCTGGCATTGGGGCCAACGCACCTTTACCCCAAAAGCAGCCGAAAGGACCGCCACTTACAAGGAGGTCGAGCGAAAATTAAAAAAACAATGACCTCCCCTCCATGGCACTTTTCCCCACCGCAAGCCCTATTCCACAAGTCCTGACCACTATTCCCTCCACGAGGGCGCCCCTTTCCAGACAGCGGGAAGGAGCGCCACAAGCTTTCCTCAGCCCCTCAGAAACGCTTGAAAGGGGCCCTATCAAAAAAAATTGCCAACCGCCGACCTCTCCTCACATCACAACAGACCCAAGGCAAGAACGACACCTCCTTTTTTTTACAAAGGCAGGCACCAAATAGGAACACACACAGTTAAAAAAAAAGAATGAAAAGGGCCCCCAAAGTAATCACAAGGACGGCAAGACTATATTATATTCGCATCTCAAAACGCAACGGGGGGGTCGAATTATTTTCGCCCCCGTCCCTTTGTCCTAAGCGCCCCTTTAACAGCCCAAACCGCAACAACGTAAAAATCGCCAACCGCCACCAAGGGGGTGACCAAGGGAAAAGAAAAGGAGACACGCGCCCGCTAACCCAAACGCTGATACATGGCAGCCCCCTTACGTTTTTTATTATTTTTAAGAAAACGAATTAGACGCAGAAAGAAGATGTGCCCATGGGAGGAGGGGCCTTGCAAACACACCCAGCCGCCCCGCTCCCCCAAACAGGAGGCCAACGGGAAAAAGAAAAAAGCACGACCAAAAGCCAGTGAGTTCTTACAACTCAACACCACTATTCATTTGGCAAAGCCTTTGCAACACACCGTCGCGCCCTTGTCCGCTTTTCAGCCCCAGCGCAAGGTCTTCAAGCCATCACACCCACCCCCAGAAAACGAAAAGACAAGTGCAAAAATAAAAAGGGCTTGGAGTTCACCCTCCATTGTCAAACGGAGAACATTTGAATGGGGGCGCAGTCTGTCACGCCCCATTTAAAAAGATTAGCGCGATCGCCACTTATGAAAAGGGCCAAAAACAATAAGAGAACACGGCGCGTGATCAGAGCCCTTTCTTGTTTCCCAAAGCATAATATAAAAAAAAAAATAGGAGCAGAGAGATACGCCACAAATCTTTCAAAGGCAGCGGGCATTTTGGGCGTCGACAGTTTTAAATTGGGGCATCGAACGCCTCATATCTTTGCATTACTCAACAAAAAAAACCCTTCTATGGAAATGCACAATATGTTTTCCATTTGATATATACACTTTTGCGGGGCCGTTTTTGGCACGGCAGAGATATGTTCGGGCCCAACGCGGCAACACAGTATAACCAGCAGAAGTCTTTTTCTTTTCGGCTAAAAGCCACTAAATCAAAGCCTTCCAGAGGCGAACGGGTGTGCCGTCTGTCCCCTGGGCGTCATCCCGGGGGCGGTGGGTGGCTCTGGAGCGGCAGCGTCAGTAGCTCGCATGAGTGGGTTGCATTAGCACCGATGGTGCTTTCTCCTCTGGGAACCGAACTTTCGGTACACACAGGCTGCTGCAAGAAAGAGGCGGCCTAGGCGCGTCCCAGAATTGGCACACGAGGCCCATAATCATCAGAGTCCGGATCTCGACTGTATGTAGGTGTATTCTTTTCCATATGACGTGGGCACCTTGCGGGAATCGAACCGGAGACACAGCGAAGCTGGTCGACTACGCCACTGGCCATTGGATGCCGTGGCGGGAGTCCTCTTCAGAACGGTGGACCGCCCCAGTGGCAACTTCATTTTGCGTCTTTCAAAGAACCGTGGCCTGTTGGCAAAAGCGTAAAAGAGCTTTAGTATTTAAGAAAAAAAGGAAAATGACAACCTTGGGAGAAAGCGAATACATATCATTTGGGGAAAGTGTGATCAAATCATTGATTTCGAAACCCGAGGGAATATTGTAATCAACCCCAAAATGACTTAAATTTTTTTTTATTGGTACATTCAGCTTTAGCATTTATAGTAAGCT
>AUXN01000045.1:0-27253 GCA_000482125.1 Strigomonas galati
CGTAAAACTATTTTTTTTTCTTCTTCTTTAGTGTGTTCTAATGTAAATATAAAGGTGTTTTGTCTTGATTGTTTCTTTTTATTTACAGCTAAAGAAATTTCCATACAACAAAAATACAACAACAGCAACAATAATAACCAAAATGGTGGGGTACAAAAACAATAGCATACTTTCCTTTACTTCGTGTCCTAAAACACAAGCAAACAATACTCGCAAAAGGTAAGAAAGAAAGACGAATGTCCGTGAAATGCGGCATGTGCGCATCCGCACATAGAAAACAAAAGTTAGGAGGAAAGGAAAGGTAGTGATGATGCAGCTACGTGGCGTTGCTTCTATACACGTGTGTGCGTGTGAGTGTGTGTTGTTGTTGTTGTTGTTTTCCTTTACCAGTGGTCTCCTTGTTTCGCGCGGAAACGGTTGCCGCGGAAATGGTCGCCAGATGCCGCCGTGCCAAAGCCGGTGAAGTTGAAGCCCGCCGGCTTGTTCAGACGCTCGCGGTCCATCTTCCAGTCGTACTCCCGACGCTTCTGCGGGTCCATCAGCGTCGCATAGGCCTCACTAATGATCTTGAACTTGTGTTCTGCGCGCTCCTTCTCGATCGGCTCCAAGTTCACGCACTTGTCCGGGTGCCAGCGCAGCGACAGCTCACGGTACTTGAGCTTGATGTCCCGATCTGCCGCGCTGCGCGAGACGCCTAGCTGAAAGTAGTAGTCCTTCTCCTTCTCTGCCTCCTTCGCGAGCGCGCTCTCCGCCTGCCGCAGCTCTCGCATCAGGTCGTGGTCGTTCGGCTCGCAGGACAGGGCCTTCTTGAAGTCCTTGACAGCGGCAAAGTTGTCGCCGAGCTGCAGGTGGCACCGGGCACGCCGCGCGTAGGCCTTGAAAAAGTCGGGCTCGATCTTGATCGCCTTGCTGCAGTCCTCCACGCCGTCGCGGTAGTTGCCGAGCTCCTTGTGCGCGGCCGCGCGGTTGCAGTAGAGGATGCGTAGGATCTGCTCATTGTCACTGGAGAGGTTGATGGCCACGCCGTAGTTCTCGACAGCCACCTTGAAGTTCTTCTGCGCAAAGTTGGTGTTACCCTTCTGCTTCGCGTCGTCCACCTGGTCGATGAGCTGCAGGAGCTTCTGGCACTCGTCGTCCAGTTGGGCGACATCGCGCAGAATCTTGCGGGCGCGCTCAAAGTGCTCGAAGCCGGACATATAGAGGCCATAGGCCATGATGCGGCACAGCAGCGGCGAGCGGGAGGAGTGGGCCACGGCCTCGAGCGTCTCGACCGCGCGCATGTACTGCTTCTCCTGGATCAGCGACTCCGCAAAGCGGATGCGAAACGGAGTGATGTTGGTGAATTGGGCGACCAGCATGCGATAGAACTCGTCGCCCTGCGGGGTGCCGAAGGCCTTCTCCGCCTTGGCGTACAGGTCCAGGCCGCTCTTGTACTCTGCTAGCCGGGCGTTGACCTGCTCCGTGCGGCGGTTGACGTCGGAGCTTTCGAGGATGCTCACCGCCTGCTTCAGATCTCCGAGGGAGAGGGCCGACAGCGCGGCGCGGCAGAGCATTTTGCTATTGTCAGGGTCCATCTTGGTGATTTCTAAGCAGTCCTCCATGCACTCCTTGTAGCGCATGGCCATGAAGTGAGCAGCGCTGCGGTTTCCTAGGAGAAACTTGAGCTGGCACGCGCCGTCGACCTTCTGCAGTTTGATTGCCTTCGTATACAGCTCCAGAGCCCCCGTGTAGTCGGCGTGCTCGTACTTCTTATCGGCTTCCATCTTGACCGCGCGGCTATCGGGCCCGTTGCTCTTCTTGTTGCGCGGGAACTGGTTGTGCATGCGCTCCATGATCTGTGCGCGTACGGCGCTCTCGTCCGCGAAGATGGACATCCGGGACTTGCGCTCCTTCTCCTCGAGGCTGAAAAAGACATCCTCCTCGAAGTCGCGGGCAAGCGGGCTCGCCACGGAGCCCTCCGGCACACGGCTGCCTTGGCGGCGCGCGGGCACCTTGCGCTTTGCTGGCGCCGCATTTTCGTCGGCGTACAGGTCTTCCTTGGCGTTGGCCGTGTCCACGTCGATGCTGCTTTGCTCGACCACCTCGCGCATGAGGCCTAGCAGGCTCACGGGGAGTTCGGTGATCTTGCCTACGCTGCCCACCTTGCTCCTAGCGCAGCCGCGGCACGCGAGGGAGGGCTCGCTCAGGTTCACCTGCACCGCATCCTTTGGCACTGTCCCACACACGGCGCATTTGATGTAGGCGCTGACGAGGTAGTCGAACGGCGTACCGCGCTGCGAGTTGCTGTTGCTGTTGTTGGTGTTGCCGTTGTGCGCTCGGCGGGCGGCACCGGCGGCGGCGGCCTTCTGGACGGAGGCAAGGTCCATGGCGTCGGCGAAGCGGCTCCGCGGCATCGCGCCAGTGGCAACCCCCTTCCCACCACGGGCGTCCGCACCTATACCCACATTGGGATTAAGGTTGTTGAACGTGGACGTGGGGGACTGCGGGCGCGGTCTGTCCTTTTCCGAGACGGTCTGATGTGGGCTGTCCTGCCCGGAAATGTACGAAGACGACGCGGACGAAGACATCTCTGGGTTGGGTGTGCCGTATGCGGTGGACATCTTCTTCTGCAATTGGTTAGTGGTGAAAGAGATACTATGCCTTGCTTCGAATGTGGTGATGGAAAGAGGGTGTGTGTGATCCGAGACCGAGAACAGAAAGATAAACTAGTTCTAGAAAGGGGGAAAGAGAAAAAAAAAATCAGTGCACAATCTATTTTTTTATATATTTATGATACAATAATTAATGAAAGAACACTGTACAAAATAATAAACGGGGGGGAAAAAACTTTTTTTCTGAAAAAGGAAAAGAGTAAAAGAAAGGAAAGTGGGTGTTGAGAGGGATATTGGATGGTGTCTCAGTGATTAAACAGAAAGTGACATAGTGCAGAAAAAATGTGTAGACAGACAGAGAGGGAGGAGCAATCTTCTCAACGTACACGTTGTGTATTATTATTTAGCTACATTATTTTTTTTTTTTCGTAAAGCTCAGTAAAAACAACGGATAGAAAAACAGAGAAAAAAAAAACGACACAAAGGAAAAACAAACAAACAAGAAAAAAAAAGGAAATGAGACGTCAACAGGCGGGGAAGAAATCAATGAGCCGCTCTACATATACATGTATGTTGTCCGATAACGGAAATGAAACGCACAAAGAAGGTATGCAGACACGTATGCACATCCTCCTTTATGATGATGGTAATTGTCGTTGTAGTGGTGGTGCTTAGAATTATTATTATTTTCCCTGCGCTTTATTTACGCACTTGCACACATGCACATTACTTATTTTTCCTTCTCCGCCAAGCACGCTTGCAGCTCGGTCACCTTTAACCGAAGCGTCATGTCCGACTTCTTGCCCTTGCACTCCTTGCACTTCCAGCCGTGCGGCCGCATAATCATGTTGGGCATGTTGTACCGGCCGCACACTACACACAATTTGGGAAGTGTGCCCTTGGCTGCCACCGGTGAGCTCGGTTTGCTCTCGTCACTATTCACACTACTCGAAAAACTTCCATACAAGTTGGGCGAGCTGTTGTAGTTGCTCGCGGCTTTATGGTCGCACGGCACTAAAAACTCCACCGGGATTGACATGAACAACGGATAGCGATAACCCGCGGGGGACAAGGTGGTCGGGCGAAACTGCATAAATACTAAGTTCTCTCCCGTGTACCGCACCGCTACACCCGTCAGTTTCCCATCGCACACCTGCTCCATCGCCTCGCACCAGTAACTGTCGGAGAGGTGCCTACGGAGGGAAGCGCTAGAGGCATAGATCGTGTAGGACTCGCCGGGGGTGATGAAGGAGGAGCTGTGTGCCTTTTTCTCGATACGAAACGACATGACGCGGAATTTTTACTAGGCAAAAAAAGAGAAAAGCAAAAGAAAATGGCAAATGAGAGAAAATAATAAAGCGATGTACTTAGATATTCCGCAAACAGCCGACTGTTCCTGACGAAAAGAGGGGGGAAAGGAGAAGAAAAGAAAAGGAGGGGAGGAAAAAAAAATAGAAGGAAAGTTTGGGAGTGGCAGATCCAGGTCCAATACTTCAAGCCGTAAGGAGCACAGGGTTGCTTTTCTTCCCGTTTGTTTACTCACGGGGTTACGCTTCTTTTTATAATAATTATTATTATTAATTAAGTAGTAGTTCACAACAAAAAACGTACACACACAGAAAAAAAAAAAGTGCACGTATATACATGCTTCAATAATTCTCAAAAACAGAAACACCTAGTTCAAATATAAGTTTTGTTCCGTTTCATCATCTTCATCCTCTTTACACGCTTGATGACGGAACAGGAGATTCGTCGTTGTCGTCTCCTACCTCCGCCTCCTGTGGTGGCGATTCCACTGCAACAGGAGCTGTGTCACCATTATTACCCGTTGTGGGCGCATCCGCTGCTGGCGAGAAAGCATCGCCCTGCAGCAGCGGAAGCACCTCCGCCGAAAAGTCGAACGGCTTCAGCCACAAGGCAATTTGGGTTCTCAGTTCATCCGAAGACGATGTTGACGTTGTTGCTGCGGCGGCGGCGTCTGTGGCTTCTGTCGCGCTGTTATTCACGGCTGTCAGCACAATGACAATATTCTTGACAGCCTCGTTCACCACCTCGCGCATTTGGATCGTCTCCTCCTCGGTAGTGGTTGGGTTGCTGCCGCCCTCTGCAGGGTACGAGGTGTAAATGGCGTAGAGGGTGCCAATCAAGCGGCGCCACAGCACAAGCATCGTGGGGTCGTCCGTCGGGCCATCCGTCACGGTCCGTAGGGCAGCCTTGGGCAATAGGCTTACCACACGGCACTTGATGTCCACCGACACTCGTGCGGGGAGCGAGGGGTTCGCACCCGCACTCGTGGGCGCCTTCGCCTGTGGGGCGCAGATCTTCTCCACCAGCGGGAACAGCACCTGCTCGTAGAGCGTGTTTAGTCGGGTAAAGGACAAGTGTTTCGTGTCGGGGCTCAGTAAAGAGCGCTGCAGCGCGAGAAGCGCATCCATCCCCTCCTTTGCCGTGTTGGCACACATGACCATCACGCTCAGTCCGCTCAGCGAAAGGAGCCAGAGCTGAAACCACGCATCCGTCGTGGTGGCAGTCATACCATCGGGGTCGCAGAAAGCTTCCATGGCGCTGGAGACGTTGTGGCAACAGCTGCCGAGCGCATCGACGGGGGATTTAGACTCTCTTGCAGAGGATGACGGTTCCCCTTCTTGCGTCAGGTTGCGCTGCTGCTGCTGCTGCTGCTGCGCACCGTACTTGTTGTTGATGTTGCCGCTGCTGTTGGTGCCTGTGCTGCTGCGGTAGAGCGGCGCCAAAGCCAACGTGGCGTCCACCAAGTACTTGGTTCCCTCCATCACATCGTAAAACTGATGGAATGCGATGATGTACAGCGTAGAACTGAGTTGGCCAACGACGGAGTCGTCGGCGCCAAACGCGGCGGTCGCCGCGGTTGTCATCGCAACGGCAGAGAGCAAATTGTTCTGCGCGACGGTGCGTCCAGTAGCACTCAGCTGGGTCGACTGTTCCTGCTGCTGGTAGCCACTTCCCGCCGTCTCTTGGAGGTAGAGCGCCCACATGTACACAAACGTCGAAATCGGCCTGGCCACCGTGAACGTAAACGTCTTCCGTGGGGCACGAAGAAGGATCTGGAAGAGCTTCATGACACTGGGCGCGAGCGTCTCACGAGTCGCCATCGCACTTGCGAGCGCGAGGGCACTCTGCACCACATTGTACACGCCCTGCGACCAACGCGTGTGTTCCTCCGCCGTCAAGCAGGACGACGGGTCGGCGATGACACTGACGGAGCGCTTGGAGCCTGCCGGGAGCACGCTCCGCTCATTCACCTCAAACACAAAGGTTAGCGTCTTCTCAAAGAAGGGCAGCAGCGTGTGCGTGATACAGTCGTGCAGGCTGGGATCGTCCGCCTGGTCCTTGTCCTCCAGCGCCGTGCGCATCCAACCGCTCAAAAGCGCCGCCGTGTAGCACGTGTTGAACAGCGACTGCACGTCAGTGCCTTCCACCGTGCTAGACGCGCACAGGCTGACGACGAGTTTCTTCCGCGCGGCGCCGTCGACGCGCCTGAGGATGCTGAGCAGCGTGAGAACGTCCGGGAAGCTCTGCACCCGCTGCGTAAACTGCTCAATGCTCTTCTTGCGCTTCGCCTCCTCGGACGTCGTGGTGTTGCCGCCGAAGAAGGACGAAAACCATCCGCTGCCGTTATTACCGCCGTTCTTCGGGGAGAAGCACGCGGCCTCGAGAATGTCCAGGCGCAGCGGCGGCTCCTCGAGAAGAAACCGCTGGGTGTTGACAGGAATGCGCACATCACTGTTGGGCGTCAGACGTAGAGAAAACAAGCCCAGTTGCTGCAGGTGCTTCAGCACCGAGGCCACGCCCGACCAGCACTGCTCCGCACGGGCGGCCGCCGCCAGCGGAAGGAGGTACAGCAGCTCGCGCAGCACGAAGAGCACGGGCGCGCTCCGCGCAATCGCCTCCATCGTCCGCGAAAGCGACGTTTCGGCGAAACTCACAATAGCGAGCAGCAGCTGCATGCAGTGATCGGCGACGGTTATAGATGACACCTCGATGGATGCCTGCGTCAGCGCCGTGACGCCCTTCAGTGCGCTGCGGAACAGCAGCACGTCGTAAGGGGCTGCACGGTACGCCACAGCGAGCGACTCCTCCAGCGACGTCCCCTGCGCCGGCGAGCATGAGATGGCAATCGCTGAGCGCCACAGCGCGGCCTTGAAGACGTGGAGAGATGAGTCTGCCACAACGCTGAAGACGTGCGGCAGCGCAAGCGCGCGAAGCTCGTCGAGGCGGGTGCCGCGGCCCAACGCCTCGTCCGTCAGGTTGCAGAGCGCCAGCACGTCGTCGTACCCGTTGGCACTAGTTTTGCACATGTCCAGCCCCCACGCCGTGTCATTGGTATAGCCTCGGTCCATCATCTGCGACATGATCACCTCATGCTCCATCACATCCTCAAAAACGGAGAGCAAATACTCCTCTGGCAAGTCCTGGTCGTTGTCGATGCCACGATTCATGCTCTTGAACTCGCTGAACACCATCTTCTTCTCCACCGAGCGAGAATGCAAGTCGGTGTTCAACATAATAATGGCAAACGAAAGAATAAACGCGCCGCTTTCGCTGTGGAACGGGTTCAGCACCGTGTCATTCTCAATGTGCCTGTTTTGTCGGTACCACTCGTTCGCGAACGTTTCCATGACACGGTCGATTTTCTGAGACTCCCCTGGCAAGCACACATTGTAGACCATCTCACGGATCGACGTAATGAGGCTCTTTCCCTTGAAGTTAAATTCCTCCATGTAGCCGATCAGCTGTTCGTTGTAAAACGTGGCCGACCCTAGCGCTTTGCGTGCGGCCTCCTTCGCCTCCTCGTCGTGGCTCCCCTCCTCCTCCTTGCCGAGTTCACCAATGTAGTTGCCCAGCACGCGCTTGTCCACCCACGCGGCCAGCCGGTGAAGCAGGTGGCCAATGGCGCGGCCGTCGGCCGGCTCGTGGATGATCAGCCACGTCTTGTGTTCCGCGACGGCAGCGAGGTAGTCCATGTCGGCGGGCACCGTCACCGCCTGCTGCAGCAAGTAGGAGATACCCTTTCGCAGCGGCGACTCATTAAAGAGCTCCTGGAAATTCTGCAGCACCCTCTTCTGCTTGATGACGTGCACCAAGGTGGCATCAAAATTATCCCGCACGCGCGGCGCAACCGCGAGCATCTCCAGCGACTCGTCTTGGCGATTGAGCGAAACGAGCAAGTTTGTCACGGCTGTCGCGGCCAAGAAGACAGGGAGCGGCGCCTGACGGCTATCATCCATCAGCAGCGACGACGGTGAGGAGCCCTTCTCCGACGGCGCACGTCCTGTCGCCGCCACCGCTGCCGCTCCCACTGCCGCCGGTGCTGTCGTCGACGACGATACGGATGCTGCTGCATTGTCCGCGGCGAACTCATCCTCCACCGCGGCGTGCTCCAGGAGATAGAGCACCGTGGGGAGGATAGAAGGGTAGCGCCAGGATAGGTCGTAGTGGGTGAAGCAGAAGATGCAAAAGTTGGCGTCCGCGAAGAACTCGCCCAAACTTTCGAGAAGCAGCAGGCGGCGCTCATTCACCTCGGCAACGTTCGTAAACGGAATGCGGCTTGAGGGGGACGCTGCCAGCGGCGGCGTCGGCGACGCTGGTGCGCGCTTGTTCGCCGCCAGTCCTGTGAAGCCGAGCGCCCGGTCGTTCTCGATCACCTGCAGCGGTGTCAAGTGCAAGACGGAAAGGAAGCTGTATATTTGTGGGACGAGACTGAACGGCATGCACTCAGCCACCAAGTGAACGACACGGAGAATGTGCGACATCAAAAGATTGTTCGTCGTGCCAACGCCGGCAATGAGCAACGCACGGCACAGATCATTCTCCACAGCCTTCAGCACAGGGGCAGTGTCGTTCAAGAAGGCGCCGGCGTGCTCACGCAGCGTGCACAGCGCGCGCTGCGCCATGTGAAGGCCAGCCAGCTGCAACTCAATGATGAGAAACTCATCCAGCGTACCGCCAGCCGCAAAGCCGTTCGTGCCTTTGGTGCGAACAGGTGATGAAGCAGCCTTGACGTCCTTCTTCAAGTTCGGTTTGCCATCGTCGTTGAAGGAGGTGACGGAGCCGCTGATGAGGACGCTAATAAATGAGAGCATGCGTGTGCCGTCCTGCGTGCTGTTGACTCCAGCCGAAGCAGAGGCCGCGGCGCCGGTGGACACGCCAGCCGCGACGTGTTTAAAGAAAACACGAACAGCAGCATCGAACGTCTTGGTCAGCGTCTCACGCACTAAAATGCTGTCCTCACGCGAGTAGACCATAAAGAGCCACCCGAAAATGTTCACGTAGAGCTCTTCCGAAAGCTCTTCCGCCTTGGGATGAGTGAGGCACGCGGAGAACAAGTAGGCCAGGCGCACCAGAAACAGCTCATGCGCACCCGCGTCGGTGACCTCGCAGCGAGACTGGAAGGCGGTCTCCATGATGCTCGTCAGCCCAGCCGCGCTGATGAACTGACAGCGCGACTCGACAAAGATGGTCAACGCTGCCAGCGACGCATTGCAAAGGGTCTCGCTCGCACCCGAGCTGCAACAGATTTTGCGAAACACACTCACAATCAGCTTCTCTGTGAGAGGGCTCTCAAGGCGCGTGGTGAGGGAAGAAGTGAGTCTAGACCGTGGAAGGGCTTCACCTTCACTTAGAGACCAACGCCTAAGCCCAAAGGATTGGTCTCCACTGTTGTCACTTCTATTACTATTACTACTATTCTTACCGCCACTAGGAGGGGAGCTCTTCACCGTATCGTGAAGACTGCTTGCCTGTGCATGTATTTGCGACTGCAGTTCAGTCAATTGCTGAATAAGATGATCGAACGGGAAGGTGAGTCTGCGGTTAGAAGGCGAATCATACTGGCTGCTCGCGCGAAGTACAAACAGCAGGTTTGAAATTTGGGCGAGCACAATATGGCGGTCAGTAGACTTTAGCGAACATATTTCATCCGACATTTCTATGCGCGTATATGTGCTATGAGAGCTATTATTCTTCTTATGAACTTAATATTCCAATATATTAACGTTTTTTTGTCGTTGTTGTTTTTGTTGTTGTTGCTGTTGAGGGAAGGCTATTTAAATATACTATGTTTATCGAAGAAGAAAAAAAAAAGACTTGACTTCTTTCTTCCTTGTTTTTTTTTTTTTTACTAGTGTGTCCAGGAATAAAAGAAGAGGTTCAGTGAAGCAGATTGGTTTCAATAGCAATAATCATGTAGATTTCGTGAAAGGCGGTTCAACTGTATAAGAACACACGTCACAAGAAAAGAACGGACAGCGGTTGTTTCATGGTTCATTTATAGCAAAAAAAAAAAAATAGTGTTGAAAGAGCAAACAGAAAAGCAGCAAGAATGTCTTTCGAATGGTATTAATGCAATGTGTGTATTACATATATGGAGAGAAGCACGTGTATAAAAAGACGCCAAGGTGGAAAGGGTAAAAGGAAAAAAAAAAAAAGATGTGTCTCTTTGCAGTTTTGATGCAAGGAATGGAGTCTCGTTTGTTACCTTAGCCAGTGATGAGTAGACGGCGATCTAGTGTGTAGGAGAGCACCCGGCAGTTCGGGATTTCCTTCTCATACGGTAGGAAGCAATCGTCCGCCACTTTCGCCCCGTACTGGCGCGCGACATGCTCCTTGTCGATCATGCCTAGCGGTACATCCTTTCCCTTGGACCGCAAGTATTCGATCGAGTCCCGCAGCAGTGCCTGCTGCGCGTACGGGAAGCAAAACTCTCGCCAGCCAATACCCTCCTCGGTCTTATCAATAAGAAGCAACTGCTTGAATTGGTCGAGTTGGTCCTTGCTGCTCGAGCGGTGGCCGTGGCACCAAGTGAAGAAGACCTCGATTTGCTCCTCAGACAGTTTGTCGTTCATCTTGGGGTTGAGAGCGACCCACGCCCCGCGCAGCCCCTCCAGCTCCGTCGGCGTCAGCGCACGCGTGAGAAAGTGGTTCGGCGAGGTGCGCGCCACCTCTGTAAACTCGTCCAAAATGTCAATGCTGGACGTAGTCGTTCGCTGCTGAATCAGCTTTTGAATCTGTGAGTGGATCTTGCCAGGGGAGAGGGCCCCGACCGCCTCCTTGAACTGGTCCAGCGAGTCGTCGGTCGTGCACTTGGGGTTGTCCAAGAACTCCCACGTCTCCTGTCGCTGGCGGCGGCTCACCGTCTTGGGGTCCACGCTCGCGGGCGCGTAGGGGAAGTGCGTGCACATGAGCTCGTCGAAGGAGACAAGCCCACTCTGGAAGAGCAGCTCCTTGTACTCGGCCGACAGCTTCTCGGCGAACACCGTCTCCAAGAAGGAGATGGCGAGACGACCATCCATCGTGTCTCGCTTAGGGTCGCCCCTCTTTGTGTTCCGATTGCAAGCATAGTAGAACCACTTTTTGACCTGTAGGGCCTCCTCGGTCGTGATGGGCTTGACCGGCGGGTTCGGGTCCAGACGGTACATGCGTCGGCGTCGTCCGGAAAGCGCCGCCAGGTTATAGAAGGAATAGTATAAACCGTCGAGCACGGCTAGCGCGAGGAACAGAAAGCACCCAATAATGCAAACAATTGCGATGGGTAGGTACTGCTCGGAGAGGAACTCCATGAACACCTCTCTACACGAATTCACATAATAGTCGGAGGAGCAGCCCGCTGGGCACTCCGAAGACGACGTCATGAAGCAGCCCGCATTAAAACCGCTGCAGTTCATCGCATCTTGAATGTTGCAGATGGAAGCCGTGTCGGTTTTGATCGCCGCTTTGGTCCACATGCTTGCGACGCTGCTCGCTAGCACGAGTGAGCTCTTGTTGGTCTGCGCCCACAGCGTGTAGGCGCCGACGGCGAGGAACGCGACGGAAAAGATGAACAACATGGCCGAGGAAACCGCACAGAAGTACAGCCAGCGAAACAGTACGGCGAACACGTTGAAGTAGAGCCAGACGTGCGTGATGGTGCCCAGCACAAGGCAGCATGTAAAAACGCGCCAGCCAAAGACATACTGCGTAGGAATAAAGGCCACGGTGAAGGTCAGAATAATAACTGACATGCCGAGGCATATAATGTTCAATAGGCAGAGGGCATAAAACACAAAATAGTCGCGCCACCGCAGCTGCAGCACTTCTTTTGGCTGCCGTAAGCCCACGGTGAAGAGCACCGAGTAGATGATAATGAGGAAGACCGCGGCGCAGACGCTACAGACACAGCTCACCGCCACTACATTTCGCGTATCACTCGTCAGTCGATTCACCAGATCGACCATGGACACGCTGATCGTGGTACTAGCCTTCGCATTGCTCACCGTCACGGCGGGACTAACGGGAGCGGAGCTCACATTCGTCACCATCGTTATAGAGCTCGAGGTGGTGGTGGTGGTGCTGCTGCTGCTGCTATCCGCGAAGCACATGGAGGACGAAAATTTGGCTAGTAGCGGTGAATCGGAGAAGCAGGACAGGTTCGCAACCGGTGTGCATGTCGTGTTCTCGAAACGCTCTTGGAGGACAAAAAACGTCGTCGACCCAAACAAGTTAGTACGGTAGCTAGGACGCACGTTGGGAGTGTAGTCCACCACACTCGCACGGATGGAAACAGGAAATGTCCAACTGGTTGTGTTGGTGACGTTCAGCACGTGCTCATCTTCCGCGAGCACCTCGCCGTCGTCGTTGTACCACGTGATGTGCACGTCGTTCTGGTAGCCGAAGGCGCCAATCGAGAGCGCGAACCCGTCTTCGCGCGTGATGTACACTGTCACGGAATCAGGCGGGCAACGGCCGGCTAGCAAATTGAGTGGAGATGCGGCTCGATTTGTGACGATACTGTTGTTCACGCCTAGCTTGAAGAAGGAGAGCACCAACTGCTCCTTGCAGATGGGACACATCTGCCCCACCGAGAGGTTGCTCATGAGACAGGAGGCGGTGGGGGCGTAGTAGTTGGAGAAGGTACACCCTTCATTGTAGTCCCTGGTGGTCAACCCCCAGTAGGACCACAGCTCCTGGGCCTTGGATGTGGTGTGCACGCAATTGGGCGCAAACACGGCGTTCCCGTGATCTTCCCCGAAGCCCATGTCATACTCCTCTTGCAGGCCTGCCATGGCTCGATTGAGGTAGTGCACGAGTAAATACGGCATGTAGTGCTCTGTGTTGGTGATGTACATGATGCCGTCGCTCGCGATGCCGGCCGCCCCAGTGTCATTCACAAGCACGATAACGACGTCGCGCTCAGGGGAAGTGCCTAAGAGAGACATCACCGCATCAAAGTTGCACTCCAAAACGAACGGGTTAGGGTCTCCAAACGTGCAGCCTACATTATTGTCTACGATCTTCACATCGCATATGCCAGTCAGCTCACACTGGGCATTGGTGACTTGTGTCCGAGAGGCCCCGTAGTCTTTGGAGGCGTCAAAGACAGCATAGATGTTAAACAGTGAAATGTACCGCGTCCACGGATCGGCGTTGACGACACCTGAGTTATTGTACAGCGACGACACCGCGAAGTGTACATTTTCTAAAAACAGTTCATCACCCGTATAGCCTGACGAGAGAAAGGTCAGGGACCGGGTGGAAACCTGCGAGTTACCTTTTTGAATTGTGTGCAGGGTCGCGCACGATACCAGCAAGGGCAACAGCGTCGCAATGAGAAGGGATAGAAGCAAGTAAGTTACCTTTTTGGGCATCTAGATCTACAGTTTCGGATTATTAATATTATTTTCTAGGTTGTAATTGTTATTGTCCTATTTTTGGACGATAACAGCAATGGAAGAGAAAAAAAAAAAAGGAGTGTAAGGAAAAAGGGAGGGAAAAATTACTGGACTTTGTACAGGGTAAAACAAGGAGGTGAGATGAAAGAAAGAGAGAATGGTGAATATGTCGACGACAGCTCCATGAAGCACGTTTTTAATGATTGTCAGAAGGCAAAGAAAGAAAACAATTTAAAAAACGTAGCGTATAATTTTTAGTATTATTTATGTAAGAAACGGAAACAGATTCATAGAGCACGCAACAAAGCACATGGAAAAGAGAAGAAGAAAAATTGAAAGAAGATACCAACAATGAAAAAAAAAAAAAACTAAGCATTGCAGCGCATGTCATCGCCATTTCTAACTTCTAAGATACTCTACAAGACCTCACTTTGCCCACCGCAATGCCATCCGTCCACTGAAGCACGACTGGGCTGCCAACCTGCACAACTTCCGGTCTAAACAAAAACTCGCACTCGATGTCCATCGACACATGTGTGGAAAAAGACGATGGCCTCTTTTCGTTCTCGCCGGCACACTCATGACGGTTGGACGAAGGAGTGAGCACATCCTCTTCCTCCTCCTCCGTCGGCTCGCACGGGCGGATGGACTTGATGCAGATAGCCTGACGCATGTTTCTCGAATAGAGAATGGGCTCCATTCCTTCCGAAAGCGTTTGTGAGAGCACCTTCACCGTAATGAAAAACACATCCGTGACACGCTCCGGTTGGCCGACGAGCACCTTCCCTTTCCGCATCACATGGACGGCATCGGGCAAGTGGCTGAGCGCAAACGTCGCCTCGTCACCCGTCAGCGCTTGGCTGACGTACACGCCGTCCACATGGATACCAGTGATGGTGACTGAATGAAATGTTCCATCATCCGCGGGGCCAATGTAGCAGTCCCTCCCGACCTCCACTGCGCCGTGCGAGACACGGCCCTTCACCACCGGCCCAATGCTCTTCACCGCAAAGGCGTAGTCCAACAACACCTCGAACGGCGGCTGCGAGGTCGGCGAGTGCGGTGGGGAGGGGAGGGGCTGCTGCAGCCGCGCAATGGTGCGACGGAACACCTCGAGCCCCTCGCCGCTGACGGATGAGGTGAAGAAGATGGGCACGCGGCGCTTCGCGAGCTCTTTGTCGTCGAGTGGGTCAGCTTGGCACGCATCAAGCTGAAACGCTTCTGTGTGGTGCAGAGGCAGCCACTTGTCGCAGTACTCGAACCCTTTTGCGCTGTTCTCGATCAGGTCGCAGGCAAAGCCGACCCGATCCAACACCGCGGCGAGCTCCATCACGTAGTTGTCCATCTCGAACTCCTCCATGAGGTCGCACTTGGTGACAACCACGAGAAACGGTGTTTCTATGGCACTGCACACCTCCGCGTACAAGGTGACCATTTCCACCGGGGAGCCTGCAGCGATGCACACGCACACGTAGTCCGGCTCGCGGCTCATGAGGCCGAAGAGCATCGTCTTGGTGATGTCGCCGCCGACGTCCATGAGGGTGATGAGCCGCTGCTGCTGCTGCGGGCTGGCACCGCCACCGCCACGCACAGGCCCCGTGGGCGAGCGGGGCAGCAGCGATGGGCTGTCGAGCCGCTTGCCGGCGAACCCCATCTGGTACGCCGAGAGGTTCGTCTCGTTGAGTTCGGGGTTGCTGTGGTGCGGTGTCATGCCGCGCCCCTCGCTGTCCTCGTCGGCGCTGTCGCCGCTGCGGCTCTGCGTCGTCTGCCCACAGCTGACGGACCACATGCGCGTTACAATACTCGACGTCTTGCCCGAGTTGATCTCGTGCTTGTGGTTGAAGAGTGACTGTCGGGTGGAGCCGCTGCCGTCGTCCAGCGAGCCGCTCAGCAGCACGCCGATCAATGTGGACTTGCCGCTCTCGACGACGCCGCAAAAGGCAACGCCGACGTCGCGGCTGCCGGCGTAGCGGCGCGAGACCATCATCTCGGCGCAGTAGAGTGGATCCGCGCCTCCGCGCACGACGCACTGCTGCAAGATGGTGGCCTCAAATCCCAGCGCAGACGCCATGCGCTGGATGGTCGTGATGGACTCTTGGATTTCGGCGAGGGGAAGGCCGCGCGGCACGCCGTTGTCGGAGACGCCGAGCTCGTACAAGCACTGCCCGTTTCCTTCCGACACGCGAAACTGCATCTGCGTGACGAGGTGCTGAAACCGCAGCTCGGTGATACCGACTAGACGCCACTTGTACTCCACGTCGCCCTCGTCGTCCTCCGCGGCGAGACGCTGCACCACCGCCACACGGTCCTCCGTGTCACCATCCCACGTACACGTCCGCGCGCCGGGGGACGGCGGAGAGATGGTAGTGACAGGTGTGGTGTGGCCTTCTGTTAGCTTCAGGGGCAGCTCGGTCATAGTGACGGGAGGTGTCGTCGTCGTTGTGCGCAGTCGGCGGCTTTCGCAAAAGTGGGCTGTGCTGTACACGGACGGAGCTGGCGCGTTGGGGGAGCTGGTATTGGCAGCATTTAGGTGTGTCGTGGACACTTCGCGCTCTTGCGAAAAGAGGGAAGTGTCCTTTGTCTGAGGTATTCGAAACTCCTCCTTTTCTAGCATGTTTAGCTAAGTAAATATGTGTATATGTAGGCAACAAAATTATGACAAGAGGGGGGAAAAAAAAAAAAAGGTTAGCGCGCTGTCTTCGGGGGTGCGCTAAGTGTGTGTGTATATATAAGGGATGGAAGAAGAGAAAAAAAATGTAAAACGTGTGGGTACAATCGTTTGTTGTGCCCTTGTGAAAAATACAGAAAAAAGTGGAGGAAAGAAGGGAAATATACCGAAAGAGGGGATTATGCAAAAAAGATGCAACAGTTATACAGGTTACAGAGTCGCGTCGTAACTGTAAAAGAAGAAGGATAGAAACAAATAGATGCTTCTCTCTCCCTCTCTCTCTTCTTTTTTTTTTTTTTAAGAGTAAATGAAAAATGAAGAAAATAAAATTTGTGCTGCAATTAAATCTTGCTGGGGTACAGGTACACGCGGATGCGGCGGCCGATGGCGGAGGCAGGGATGGAGCCGTTGTTAAACTTGGCGCGGACCATACCGGCCGTACCGTGGGGGCGGGTGACGCGGCCCCAGATGGCACGGGTGCAGCTGCGGCGCGCAGGCGCCTTGCTCCAGCGCACACAGCGCTTCACCTTCTTGCCGTGGTAGACGTAGCACACGCGCTTGCCGATGTACCAGGTGGCGTCGTCGCGCGTGTTGGCGTTCTCGATGCGGATGATGGCGGTCTTCTTGCGCTGACCGTGGAGGCCACGGGTGTAGCCAGCGAGGGTAGCCTTCATGTACAGACGAGGAGCCTTGCGGTTGCGGTTGACGTTGCTGTTCTTCTTCGCAAGCTGGTGGAGCTTCTTGCTCCGGTTGGCGTGCACCTTAGAAGTGGTCATTTGATTTTCTAAGCAGCTACTATACGGTAAATAACAGAAGAGAAAGAGAAAGAGGAAAAGAAATGCAGTAATTTTTTTCATTTGTTATTCCATTGGATGGAAGAAAAAAAAATTCAGATGTTCATTTTTTTCCACATTGTCTGTTAATGCACATACACAAAAAAAAAAAAGAAAAATTACAAGCACCGCTAAATACAATTTAAAAAAAAAATCACACCAGAATAATGAAAAATTGATAATACTGTAAAATTTTGATATATGGAAGCCAAAGGTCGTTTATGGTAGAGTGAGAAGGAAACAAAAGAAGGAAAAGAAGGTTGGAGAAAGAAAAAACGCCGCTGTTCGTACTATTGAGTAACCCTACAATACGCTTTTGTCTTTTTTTTTCTTCTTCTTCTTGTTCTTTTCTCTTCACTAACTACTGTAAAAAAGAAAGAAAAACAAGTGATAAAAGAAAAAGAAGAAGAAGAAAAGGAATCGTTTAGTTTTACTTTATTTTTGTTGTTGTTGATTTTGGTTCATTTGATCACACGTGTGTGCGTGTGTGTGTGTGTGTGTGTGTGTGTGGTCACTGACCTAGACACATACAAATTGCTACTTGTCCGACCCATAGTTCGGCTGGCTCGAACGAGGAAGCAAAGGTTCGCCCTCCCTTCCGGCGCCCTCTACTTGCATCCAGCTCAGGTACGCAGACACGCGCTCCTCCCGCGCCATCGGCCCGCGTCTGTCCAACTGGATGGCCCTAATCATCAACACTATACCCAACACCAGGTACATGATACTGGCATGGCGGCAGGCCTTGGCTTTCTGTACGGACTCCCAGCCGTTCTCCGCCGACACTAATGCCATGGAATTAATACCTACATCAAAGCAGTACGCTATGACGAAGCCAGTAATGGCATTAAGATAGCAAAAACACATGCATGCTTTGGTACCAAGTCCCATTTTTTGTTTTTGTTTGGTGTTGTTGTTGTGTATTTCGTGAGTGTGTGTGTTCGTTACGGGGTCGATGGAAATGAAGAAGAAGTAATATAAGGCTGAAAGGGAGAGAAAGAGAGAAAGATAAACTAAAAATATAAAATTGTGAGCAAACTCCTTTCTAAAATCTAAAAAAATAAATGCGCCGTTTTCTTGCTTCTACCCGGTATACTGTTCTTCTTTTTTTTTCTTACCTCGGTGGACACAAAACGATACAATTCGCTAATACTAAAGGGGTGTAAAGTGACTTTTTTTTTAAAGAAAAGAGTAGAAAAAAAGGGGAAAAAGTAGCAGGAAGAAAACATGGTTAATTTTGCATTAAGAATGCACAGATAGTAGTAGTGAAGGACAGTAACAACACCAAGTTATTCAGATGTGGAAGTGAGCCACTGGAAACTTTGTGATATTGAGATATGTATAGTTTAGCAAGTGGTGAATAGTAATAGTTGTAATAACAGTACGAGATTGTCTAATGAGGAGAAAAAAAAAAGTCTAATTTGATCTAAGAAAAGTGAAATGGGTGGTAATGTATAAATTCTCGTTTGTTTGCTATATTTTTATTTTATTGTTAAGTGTACATGGGTGGGCGTAGCATGGTTTCTAGTTTCCGCAAGCGGTCAAAAATAATGTTCAGTTCGGTTTCATTGGGTGGGGGCACCTCCTCTAATCCCTCTTGCTGCTCCTCATCGCCCGCTGCGGTGCCATCGTTGTTCAGCTGCTGCGGGTTCGGGTGCGAGCCGCGACGTTCATTGTTGAAGTTCGTGCGATAGACATGGTAGTCACCCCACGGCGAGGTGATCGGCACCTCTTTGTTCTCCCTCGTGTGACTCAACGACTTCTCGCTGGGCTCGCCATCCTCCGTGGAGTGCGCCTTTTCCTTCGACGCATCCGCTTCCTCGTTGGCATCAGCCGTGGTCTTTTCCTTCTCATCTTCATCTTCGGGTTCTACGATGGTGTTTGGGAACTGTAGCAGCACACGTTCTCTCAGCCGCGTCAGCGTGATATCCTCCCCGTCACCGATGCGAATGCCCTTCTGGGCCAACTCGCACACACAACAGTTCTTGTGCGTCAGGCAGTGATGCGCTTTTTCCTCCTCGGCCGCTGCACCGTGGTAAATGCTACTGCGGCGCCGCCGGCTCCCCCTCCGACCGTTGGCCCGCTGTGCTTCGCCCTCTTCCTCTTCCGCTTCATCCTGCAAGACAGCGCGGACTAAATCCTCTGGGACGGTCACGTGCGACACGAACATGGTGGACGGCACGTTGTGCTCATGGTGCAGCAGCACGCTAGATGACGAGACAATTCCACTGGGTGGTTGATTGCTGCCACCGGCAGCAGTGCACTTGCCAAGCTTTTCACGCGTTCGTACATCGGATGGATGAAGCAGCTGCTCTGCCGTGACATCGTCGGAGAGACCGTACCGAAACGCGTAATAGTTATACCACTTGGAGAGCAGTTTGGTACGCTCGAGCCGTCGCTCGTTTTCCTTTTCCCGTTCTGTAGGTGGATACATGCCGCTCTTTCCGACGTTGTGATAGGCTTCTAAGGCTTCGACCTCGTCGGGGGACAGGTGAAGCAGAGCGGACTTACTGCCTCCGATTTTGGCGTAATAGCTCTCTGCAGACAGAATTTCAAAAACGTTCGCCTCTAGTCCGGTGTCGTTCGCACACACACAAAGCTTGTCCCCGGCAAAAAGAGAAACAGGGCCTTGGAAGTAGTACACGCCATTCACGCAGAGGGTGAACTCGTGCGCATCCCACGGCTGCGCAATGAGGGCAAAGGGCGGCTGCACCGAGCTTCTAGGGTAGTTCGGCGAGAATGTAACGGCCTCGAGCCGCACCTCCACAATACGGGTGGCATCGCAGACGAGGACCGCACTATCGCCTTCATTGCATAATGGGATGAAACTATTTTCCGCCTCAAAATGGGTCCGCACGATGAGTTTAGGGGTGGCAGTCATGATCTTCTAGCGTAAAGGGAAGAGAACAGAAAAAGAAAGAAAGAAAAAGAGAGAAAGGAAAAAGAAGCAAAAGGTGAAAGGGGGAAAAAATTCAGCCATTTGGCTTTCAACAGGAAGAACGAAAAGACCCTGTTTGCAGCTCACGTCAAAGGAACAAAAAATTGGCAAGGATAGTTTGTATGATATATGTCTGATTACAATCAGGATGAAAAGAGAAAAAAAAATACATTTAACTTGAAGTTTTTTACATCCATTCTTATTTTCAGTAGTATACAGTTTTATTACATCATCTTTTTTTTTACTTGTTGCCCCTTGGAGGAGGAGTGTCGCTTCGTTCGCTCAATCGAACCTGCCCACCACGGCCGCTGCTCGTTGCGTCCTGCTGCTGCAGCTGCTGTCCCTGTCGCTTTCGCTGGCTCTGCGTGAAGCCGCCGAAGTCCTCCGTGGAGTTTGCGGGTGGCACCGCGTGCGCCGTGCTCATCACCGGTTTGGAGGTGCTCGTGTTGGCGCGGAAGCGGTTGCTCGGTGCCGTCGGCTTGAAGGCGCCAAACGGTCCGTATGGCCGAGGAACACCAATAGCATCGCCATCTGGGATGTAGGCGTTGGGGCGTGGCTCGGCGGTGGTCATCTTCGTGTTCGCACCGGCGCCGCTCAGCTTCTCCTTGTTCTTCTGAATGAGCTCCGCGTAGCGGCGGTCGCGCTCCTTCTCCTTCTCGTATTCCTCCTCCGCCTCCGCGAACGGGGCCTCGCCCGCCGCCAGACGCTCCTCCGCCTGGCCTACAATCTCCTCCAGGTGCTGCACCTCCTGTTGCAGCTGAATGCTCGATGATTGGAAAAGCGACAACTCCGAGATAGTGGACATAATCTGGCGCGTCTTGGTGCGAATGCCGCTCTGGTAGTGGTTCACATTCTTTGCTAGATTGAGCGTGTGTTCCTTGCCGGCGTCAGCCTGGGCGCCAACACGTTCAGACAGTTCAGTGACTTCGGCCAAAATGAGCTCCTTCTCGCGAAGCTTTTCGTTAATCGCGTTCACGCGCGACTCCAAATCTTGGCAGCGCGCTTGCAGCCGAATGTGCTCTTCCGAGGGGCCAGAACCAACCATGATTTTGTTCACATCATCTCCGCCCTCGGTTGCGGCTGCTACGCTTCCAGCACCAACTGTTGTGCTAGCGGCAGCAGCAGCATTCGTCGTCGCTGCGGCAGAAGTAGCGGTGAGTGGTTTTTCCGCCGCGGCTTTGAGGGTCGTGTCGATGGCGACGGAGGACGGCAGCACCTGCTCAATATGGCGCCAGCGCTGCGTGTTGCTTGGGTCCGTGAGGTCCTTCTCCACCACCTCCGTCTTCCACCGCTCGTCGTCGATCTCCTCGTTCAGCTTGGTAAGCTCCTCCTCCATCTGCTGCATTTTGGGCACAGATTTCTGGCAATTGTCGATTTCGCGTTGCAAGTCGGACAACTTGATCTTCAAGCGCCGCACCTCCTCCGCGCGGGCACTCGTGAGCGCGACACCCTGCTGCAACGCCACCTCCTGCGTCTTCACCTTCTCCACCAGCAGCGCGAGCTCGTCGTTGCGGTCAATGAGCTGGACACCAGACTGGTTGCGCCCCTCCACCGCCGTCTCGTACATCTGTCGGAGGTTGGTCATCGTGTCTTCTACCATCGTGACATCCGCGTTGAGCCGCCGCACGTCGGCCTTGATCTCCTGCTCCTTCTCAGACGACGTCTCGAGCGTCTTGTGCTGCTTGCTCTTCTCGAGGCGGAGCATCGCGCAGGACTGTACCAAGTCGTGCGTCTGCCGCTGCTTCTTTGTCAGCTCGTGCTCCTTGAGGGCAGACTCGCGCAGCAGTACCTCCAGCTCGTTTTCGAGAATCTTCGTCTTTTCTGCGACTTCGGTCATCTTCTGCGTGATTGCCTGGATCTGTGCCGCCTTCTGGCCGCGCTCGCGTTTCACCGTGTGGAACACCTCCAAGAGGAAAGCAAGACGATTTTCTAGCTCCTCGTGGCGACGAGTGATTTCGCGGAAGTACATCTCTTTGATGCGCTGCTCATTCTTGGCGAGCACCACACGGCCCGCCTCACGGGCGGCATCGCGATTTGCGTTCTGCTGCTTGGTGCCCATCGCAGCCAGCTCGCGCCGCTTCACTTCCTCTTGCTTTCGCTTCACCTCGAGCATGTCCTCCGCTTCCTGGATGTCCTCCAAAAGGCGGTTGGCCTTCGTGGTGAAGTCCTTCTCTTTGGACTGCTCGCTCAGCAGCTTCTTGGTGCGCGCCTCCACATCCTTCTTGGCCTCGGCAATCCGCTTTTCGGTGTCGACAATGCTGCGCTCCACGCCCACAATGTCTTTTCCCACCAACAGCAGCTGCTCCTTCAACGATTGTTGCTCGAAAACAATTTTGTCGGTAGCCTGTCCGATATTGTCGTACTCGCGCGTGGCCTTCTCCTTTTCTCGCTGGATGCGCTCGACGCCATCCATTTCCTGCGTCGCCGATATCTTGGTCGCCTTCACGAGATGTTCCAGCTCGGTCAGCCGCTCTTGGAAGGTTTGCCGCGTCTCCACCTCAACCTCTAACGACGTGTTAAGCGTGGCGAGGGTCTTGCGCTTGGTCTCAATTTCTTCCTGGAGCTTGCTGAGCGCTAGCTTTGCCTTCTTCACTTCCGTGTCACGGTTGGCCTGTTTCAGCTCGAGTTTGCTAATGGTTTCATCCTGCGCGGCGATACGCTCCTCGACATTGGACAGCTCCTTCTGCGCGCCGGTGAGGCTATGCGCGACGATCTCGACCTGCTTCTTAATACGTTCTGGCTCGCGCTCAATGTTGCTGTAGAGTTGCTTGGCGTGGTTCAGTGTGCTCGCGAAGTTCGTAATTTCGTCCTTGCAGGCGGCCTCGCTCTTCTCGGCCTCCTTCTTCTTTTCGACCAGGGACTCGTAAGTCGTCACGAGTTGCTTCATGTCTTCGCCGATTTTGTTAATTTCATCCTGCAGGTTCAGAATCTTCGGTCGTAGCCGCGCCTCCTCTGCCGCCATCGCATCCTCTTTTTCAAGCACAAAGTTCTGCTTCTTTCGGTCATACTCTAAGGCCTCCACTTGCAAGACACTTTCGCGCTCTTGGAGGGAAGTTAATTCCTTTTCGTGTTCAATTAGCGTATTTTTCAGCTTTTGGATCTCTTGGTCATCCTTTTGCGCCCCATCGCGCTTCGATTGCACGCGCTGACGCTCCGTATCCAGCTCCGTGCGAAGCTGACGCGCCCGCTTCAGCAGTAAGTTGTCCCGCTTGTAAATGGAAAGCACGCGCATGTGCAGGTCTTTGAAACGCTCCTTCAGGTACTCGGCGCGTTCCTCCGAGATTTGTCCTTCGTCGACGAGGGAATCTAAGACTAGAAAGGCGGTGGAGTGCGAGACATCCGTGGCTCCATCGAAAGAGCCAGTCTCATCCGCGTCCGCCATTATGCTTTTTTTTTTTTTTTTTTTTCACTCTACTAGTTTATGTAGTTGTATCTCTATCAACTTCTAATAATGAAGAGATGATGGTGGTAAGCTTTTATTCCAAAAAAGGGGGGAGAGAAAAAAAAAGATAGAGAAAAAACAGGATAGAAAAGAATGATGACGAATGAATCAGATGTCATGTGGACAACGGTTTGTAGGCAAAACATAATAAAAGTTCAACTCATGCGGGAACCAAAAAAATAAAAGAAAAGAAAAGAAAAGAAAGAAAAAAGAATGGTTTGCGTGATTTTGTCTTATAGAAATAATTATACACTGCTCATTTAGGTTGAATGTTTAAACGTTTAGGGAAGAAAAATAAATAATAATAAAAAGAAGCTCAAGTGTGATTTTCGTTGTCTTGTTTTAGTGTGGAGGGCTCATTGCGGACTGGATGTCCCCAACAGCTACAGCACCAACTACAAGATGTGTTTCATTGAAAAGGTTCTACTGTCTGTCTGCTCGTTGAAATCGTTGCTTACTCATCGTTACAGAAACGTACGCCGGTATGCCTCTGCCGATGACGACGGTTCCGGCAGCACCAATGAAGTTTTCGTTCAGATTCAGAAGAAACGACGAGCCAGCGCCCCTCGATTCATTATCGCGAGGCGCTAAAAACCACAAGGCATCGCTTGTCGCAGGGTCTGTAACGGGCTTCGGCAGCAGGTTCAGAAGTCGGTGCACATCGGGTGCCACGCCATCGTCTACACCTACACATTTGAGTTGCAGCGCCTTCAGCTTGCCGTGCAGCACTGCGCAGCTCAACACATGCACTGCCCCCTCATTGCCAATAAGATTGTTATAGCTGAGATCCAGAATCTCTAGCGCACACGGTGCACTATCCCCACCGTCGTTCGAACTCGCACCAAGACCAGTAGCGCCTAGACCTAAGCCATCGCACAGGTGCTTCACGTCGTCCGCGTTCATGCGGTTGCGTGACAAGTCGAGTAGTCGCAAGGAAGCGCGGTGGTGAAATATCTTGGGAAAAAACAAAGAGAGGCCCGCGTCGCTTCCACAACCGATCTGGAGTCGTAGACGGCGGAGTGGATTTCGCATAAAGGACATGTCAAAGTAGCGTGCTGCCTTCTCGCATTGCGGAGGGCCGAACTTGCATTTGACTATCTCCAGTTGATCCGACCGTGGCTGGCGGTGCATAATTCTATAAATGGGGTCCTTCTTCAGCGAAGACGTGGACACAGTGGTGGTGGTACTTGTAGAGGGCACAGACGCAACCGCAGGAGGCGCTGTTTCCGCCACTACAGTCGCTTGCGCCATCGGTGGCACAGGCGAAGTCGTGTCCGTCGCTGGCTCTGGTGCTGGTGCTGGTGCTGGTGCCGGCTGCGTCACGGGAGCAGCAGCGTCATGAGGTTGCACTTTTGGCTTACTGGCCTTCTTATCCGTCTTGGATTGGGCAAGCGCTCTCTGTTTCACCTTATCACTTGGCCGTCTAGTGTTTTCCTTTGTCATCACTAATAGAAGGAAACTATGAACTAAACTGGGAAAAAAAAGGGGGGGCTGGGGAAAAGGGAAAAAGAATTTGCGTTAAAACTAGATATCTGCTAGTGTGACAAATCAAAAATAGTTGCAACCGATTTTTTTTTTAATGGAACAAACATAAATAAATTAGTAAGGTTTGGCTACAATACAGCAGTAACAGCCAAGACACACAAACACGCATACACACAGATTCAAAGCGTTTACTTCACAAGCATACACGTTTTTTTTCCCCTTTTTTTATCGCCCTGCAGCATGATAAGGATGCACCGAGGATGTCTTTCGGACCGTCACAACCAGCTCTAGCTTCGGGTCACCGCTCTTCTCTTTCCCAGTCTCCGCACCTCCGCCCTCCGGTGCGGAAGGCTTACGGACGTAGTTTTGGTAGCGAATGTCAACGTCCCACACATGCACAGCGCTATCCGTGTGAGCGGTAATGAAGCGCGTCCCCGTTGTGTTCCACGACAGCTTCGAGATCTCCTCCGATGTTACCGTCGTGGTCGCCACCATTTGAAGCTGCATCGGCGAGCCGCCCTTGTTCACCGTGCGGCCGGACGCATTTTGAGGCGAGCGTGTGCGGCGGAAGATGAAGATGGTGACACGATAGGGGTACACGACCGCCATCATGAGGAAACTGCGGCCCGCGGACGGCGACCACACGACCTGGCGCACACTGCCGCTCAGCCGATTTTGTGGATTCTCCTCGTACACTACATGATGGAGCTGCGTCCCGTCGGCGCTGACGAGAAACACACGCACACGGCCCGACTTTTCGCCGACGGCGAGAAGCGCGCCAGAGTCCTCCCAGCCCACGCAAAGGCAATCCCGTGAGGCGCCACTGTTCATGAGGCTGGCTGGTGCGTTGGCGTCGTCGAACAGGACGCTGTTGGGCCCGTGGTAGCCACCGCCACTGACGGCGGCGCCGCCTGGATGCTCCGCAGGCGCAGCGTCCTCGAAGCTACTCGTGATGAACCACGCCCCGCTAGTGCCGGTGGGCGCCTCCGTCGCGAGCTGCGGGGGGTGGCGGGCGAGCACGGCCACGCCGCCCTTCGCGCACGCCACGGCAATGGTGAAGTGGGAGGAGAAGCTAAAGGCAAAACTCTCCGGCGTGGACACGGACTCTTCCAGCACCCACCGACGGTGTGAAAACCGATACAGACGAATCTGCCGCGTCGTCGGTGTGAACACGCCCAGGTAGACGCCATGCTGCCACGGCGCCCACAGCAGTTGCGAGCACGGCACGCGCAGACGGTCCACGAGCGTCGTCGCGTAGCCTGGGTCCCAGCCGGGCGAACTCTCCACCTCGTAGCCCAGCTGCAGCAGCGCGACCTCAGGTGCCTCCAACGGCGCCGTCCCGCCGCTTGGCATCGAGGCCGTCTCGGTGACTAAAATTTCGTTCTTGGACGTGGCAATCGCCAAGAATTTGTTGTGGCTGCTATACTCCATGGCAATAATGTTGGTGGCATGCGAAGTCAGATGCAGCAACGGTTTCATCTGTGTCGCGAAGTGGGTGTGCTGCATCTCCTCCGCCGTCTCCATCCCCGCCTGCAAGCGTGCTGTCGTCGTCGAGGGAGCGTACGAGTGGGCCGTGGAGGATGGTCGCTGAGAGGCAGACACGTGCGTGAGGTCATTTTTGACGTAAATAAAGTTGGCCCCATTCGCAGCGCTGGTCGCACTCGTTCCAGCAAAACGCGGGAGGCCGCTAGGGATAAAATCAATGTAATTACTCCCGTAGGAGCCGCCTGTTCTGCGAGTGTCCATCCGCGCGGATATGTCAAGTCCTAACAAAAATATGTGTATTTTTTTCAAAGAAAAAAATATATATTGCAATTGGGGGGAAAAAAATGAGGCTTTACTAACAATACTTAATAACAACAATGAAGAAAGGTAGTAAAAACGGAAGGAGAGAAAGAGAGAGAGGAAAACAAATGAAGTATATGAAAATGATTCTTGTGTCACAAGAGCGTCAGAGATATAGGATAGCGCCTTCTCTCGCGCTTGGTTCTCCTTCTACTTCTGTTCTATAAATCCGGTCATGCGGAACACAAAGATTATGTACGCTAATGGTTGAAAACAGAATTAACGTTTTTTTTTTTGGAAGAAAACAAAGAAGAAGAAGAAAAAACAGCTAAAAACGGGAAAACGGAAGGAAAAAAAGACATCTGTGTCCATAGACAGCTAAATTACACTAGTAAAACGACTATTTCTCTACATATATATCACGCAAAACCCTGAACCACGAATTGGAATAGGGACCAAAAAAAAATAAAATAAAGCTACAAAATAATAATAATAAAAAAGAGAGATGTAGGAATTTTCACCTTTTATAAATTTTTCTTTTCTGTTACTTCGAAACTATCGAGACCCACTTTCTGATACTGAATACATTATTAGTACGAAGAAAAAGGAAACAGTATATGAAGAGTGAAATTCATTTTGGCTGAGCTACGTGTTTTTTCGACAGAGGCACAGCTTTCAAAAAAGACAAAAAAAATGAAATGAAAATAAATAAACAAAGAAGAAAGAGAAGAAGAAAAAAAAAGACGCTAACGAATTAAAACTCCATGTTTTCCTATTCGTACAAAATATCATTCAAATTAAGTTACATTCTGGAATAATCGTTTGAGCAATT
>AUXN01000046.1:0-27189 GCA_000482125.1 Strigomonas galati
AGAGGAGATCACGACACAGGCGCAAAAGGCAGAGACGGCACTGAACAACGCTGCCTCTGACGCGCACGATAAAATCTCGACGGCTGCGCACAATGCGGGAGACAAGGCCGCTGAAGCTGCCCATAAGACTGGCGACGCACTTTCTTCTTCTTAGAAGAAGTGAACTGAGTGACAAAAAAAAAAAAAAGTAACGAAATATACAAAGATTAGAGAAGGGGCTGATGATTGTTTCACAAAAGATGTGAAGCTGAGATTATAACCGGTCTACCCGTTTTTGTACACCACTTTTTGTGAGTGGCCGTTACTTGATCAATGCTGTTATTATTATTTTTCATTTGTTTTGTTTACTTTTATTTGTTTTCATATTTGTTGTAGAGACTAAAAATGTTCTTTACTGAATATCCTTTCTTCTCTCGTTTTATATATATGCGTGCACCTATTATTATCGGCAAAATCGTATTACACAGGGGCCATGGTAAACAGGCACACTTTTTCTTCCTAATCTTTTTATTCTTTTTTTTTTGTTTTACATCAAATATACATATCAGTTCAAAGAATTTGTGAAAATGAACAAATGGAAAAAATGAAAGCAAACATGACTGAGTAATGGACTTGATTTGTAAGGTCTTTATGACAATCCACAGACATTTTCTGAACAAAATACTTGCACACTTTTTCTTCTATCCTTCTACCTCTCACCCATCGAATTTCTCTTTAAGAAAGCTTATTTCGTTCAACAAAAAAAAAAAAAATTACTTTTGCTACTACAACAACTATTCAACCATCACCATGTCTGAGAACCAGAACACCTACACGGAGGATGCGAAGGCCTTCGCGCAACGCACGGGCGAGGAGATCACAACACAGGCCCAAAGGGCGGAGGAGGCGCTGAACAACGCAGCGTCCGGCGCGTACGAGAAGGCAGCCACAGCGACCCACAACGCGACAGAGGCGGTGAAGACGGCGGCCTCAGACGCCTATGACAAGGCAGCCACGGCGACGCACAACGCTGGTGAGGCGGCTCGCGAGAAGACGGCGACGGCGGCGCACAATGCGGGTGATGCCATCTCTCCGGAGAAGAAGTAACTAGAGAAGCGCGCTATACGAAAAAAAAAAAAAAGGCTCCTCTGCCGTCCTATATAAACGCACAGCATCTTGAGCACAATATATATGTGTGTGTGAGAAGAATCACACAAACAAAAAAATATAACCACCTTTGTGTACCACTTTTTACTGAAAGTTGGCACTCACTCATTGCTTAAGAACAAAAAAACAAAACAAAAAAAGTTTTTTATTTATTTATTCTCTTTTTATCTTTCTATACCATTATTTTTTTATTGTTATTACTGTCGAAGGTATTGTAGAATTCGTTCTTCGATACCGTCGTCTTTATATATATACATATGCACATTGTCATTTCATTTCATTTCTGTTTCGTTTTCATAATACCAAGTCAAATACACATCGATGGAAATCCAATATCGATCAAGTCAAAGCAAAAACAAAAATCCATAATGAACTATCTTTCACAACGCCTATACATATCTTTCTGATTACTGAAAATCATTAATGCTATTGAATAATGCTGAGAATAAAGTCTACAATTTTTTTTTGCTCTTCTTTTCTTCTTCCTTTTAACGCGTTGCGCCTCTCCAAAACGCTTTTTTTTTCTGTATCTGTTGACAGTAGCTCACATCTTTTTTTATCTTCTTAATTATCTTAATTTTTTCTCCTTTTCATTTTTCACAAGTTGTAACATGGCGGGCGATAAGAAGCCTGGCGCGTACGACTACCACCCCGAGGCCAAGTGGTACCACACCCTATGGGACCTTCGAGACAAGGAGTTCCGGAAGTGGTACATCAAAACACAGCGCATGAACTTTCGTCTGTTTATGAAGTACGAAAAGCACCGCCTTGGCGAACAGATGTTTTTCGGTTTAATTCTGTCAAGCCTTGTCTTGTACATTTTTAGCAGGGATACTTCTCTGGCGGTGCTCCGCTGGCCTACCGATGATGTGAACGAGTTGCTGAAGGCGCCGGTGTGGCGCAAGCACCGGAACGAGCTCAATGCCCGCAAGGAGGAGGCGAGCAAGCTGCTGGAGGATTCGAACTATATTTATAACAAGAATACCTCTCCCGGCGGTGACCAGAATTAGCGTTGCTGTTTCTTCTTTTTTTTTTTTGGTTTTCTCTCTCGAATCCAAAAAAAAAAAAAAAAGGAAATCGCATTTTTGTAGTGTTCACAGTTTTCTTATATATTCATCTAGTAATCTGTTTTCTTCTTACTTTTACATTCAGTACTTCACATCACCTTCGTTTCGCTTGTGCTCTTTCGTTCCATTCTCTCTCTCTCTCGCTGCTTTACATCTTTACAATTGTTGTCGTTATACACGCGACTCTATGTAGCTCCTAAATCACAATCTTTTCTCTTTTTCTCTTTTACTTCTTTCTCTCTCTCCCTTTAGATCATTAGAGCACACGTACACCATGGCCACTGTTTCTCATTACCGACACACCAACTGTGTGCTATCCACCGAGGATACACACATTCTCAACCTCTCCCCCTCCGACGCCTTGTGGGACGGAAGCAACACTATCGCCTGCAACGAACTGTTCGTTGCCGTCCCGTGGTCGTCCGGCGGCGGCGCTGCCGTCTTCAAGCACGAGGACCACGGCCCCGTCGCCACAAACCCCCCGACGGTGCACGGCCAAGGCGGCAGCATCATCGACCTCGCCTTCAACCCCTTCAGCCCGCAGCAGCTCTTCACCGCCAGCGAGGACGGCAGCATCTTCGGGTGGCAGATCCCGACCGCAGGGCTGACGGAGCGCCTGTCGGAGCCGCTCGTGCGCCTGGAGCGTCACGCGAAGAAGTGCGGCATTATTCGGTTCCACCCCAGCGCGAGCGGCGTGCTCGCCTCGGCCGCCCTGGACAAGACGGTCAATCTCTGGGACACGGAGAAGGCCGCTGTGGTGACGGAGCTGACCTGCCACAAGGACTACGTGACGGGGCTGGACTGGAACCTAGACGGCTCCCTGCTCTGCAGCTCGACGCGCGACAAGAAGGTGAACGTGATCGACCCTCGCAAGGGCGGGTTTGCGGCCACGGCCGACGGCCACCAGAACGCGCGCGCGCAGAAGTGCATCTGGGCGAAGCGCAGCAACCAGATCCTCACCTTCGGGTGGGACTTCTTGCAGCGCCGCGAGATCATGGTGTGGGACGCTAGGAACCTCAAGGCGGCCATTCACACCACCTCCATGGACCAGTCCAGCGCCCCGCCAATGCCGTTCTTCGACGAGGACCTCAACCTACTCTCGGTCGCGAGCCGCGGGGAGGGTCGCGTGCGCTACTACGAGCTGATGGAGGGCACCCTCGTTCACAGCTTTGACTTCAGCTCGAGCGAGTCGGCGAAGGGCTACTGCACCTTCCCGAAGCGCATGATGAATGTCAAGGAGTGCGAGATTGAGCGCTGCTACGTGCTAGGCCAGAAGAAGCTGCTCTCTGCCCGTATGCTGTTGCAGCGCAAGATGGCGGCCGAGGAGTTCCAGGAGAATGTGTACCCGCCCACCTTCGCGGACAAGCCGGCCATCTCGGCCAAGGACTACTTTGAGGGCAAGAAGAACGCCGCACCGCTAGAGGTGAATTTGAAGTATCTGTTCGACGGCACGACGGCCACCACAGCGGCGGCGAAGGAGCAGCCCACCACCACTAAGAAGACGACAACCTCGACGGCCACCACCCCGTCGCGCGAGGAGGTGAAGAAGCCGCACGCGCACGAGAAGGAACATACACCGACAAAGACGACGACGGCGACGAAGGCGGCCCATGGCCACGTGGACCCGTCCGCGCTGAGCGAAGCAGACGTCAAGAAGCATGCGGCGCTGCGGAGCTTGTGCGCCAAGTTGGAGAGCCAGAAGGCGGAGCTGGAGAAGTTGCGTGCAGAGACGCGCAAGAAGGAGGAGGAAGTGATGAAGACCGTGGAGGAGCTGCAGCACCTAGCGCTGTAACTATAAATTTCTTCTCTATTTTTATTCGAGTCCTTTCTCCTTTTCTTTTTTCTTCTATTTTTATCGTGCTCTAGGGTTTAGTCTTTTCCCTCTTTTCTTTCTCTCTTTTTTGTGCTCATCTCATCAGACATTGTTGTCGTTCTCATCATTGTTATAACCATTTGCAATTTGTTTTTTGTTTTTTTTTCACCTCTCTTGTTTTAATAATTAGAAAACAAGAAGAAAAGAAGTTAGATAGATTTTCCCGTTTTATATTCAACCCCACCCATGTGCGTAGCGCATACTACTACTTTGAATCTTTAATTTTATACAAGTAAGAGTATCTATCTTTCAAAACAAGAAATAAACACTTGTACTGAATACATATCGCATTCCCTTTTAATGAACCGCGTATCAATTTTGTTTTCCCTCTTCTCTCTCCTTTTTTTCTTTTTTCTTTCCCTTCTAGTAACTAGTAATAGTAGTAGTATTGTAGAATGAAGCAGCTACTCAGCCCCCGCACCGCCCGGCACGCGAGGCTGTTTCGCCTGACCAACGCCATGGGCGACAAGAAGGGCGTCCCCCAGACCGACGGCGAGAAGCTCTCCTGGGTCAACTCGCACGTCAAGCGCAACCAGGACATGGAGCTCTCCCGCGAGGAGGAGAGGCTGCGCGAGCAGATGATGCCGCTGGAGGTGGGCGACCACGCCATCGTGTCCAACAACCAGGCCAGCCACGGCAACCTCTTCCACTTCCGCGAGTACCCTATGTACCCGGGCGAGTACGTGCCGGCGCAGCACAACACGCTGTCCTCTCTCCGCGACGAGTTGCGCTCGGACCTGACGGCGCAGTCGCTAAAGGAGGCGTGGATGCGCGTGAGCGGCGGCATGTTCTTCAAGTCCGTCGACGACTACTACGCCTCGGTGGACGGCCTGGACGAGGAGCAGCTCGGCGAGATCATCTCGGCCGTGCTGCCCGACCTCCGCAAGTACGAGGCGCAGGCGCTCGTGACGCACGTGCTGGAGTCCCTCAGCAAACCCTCCGATTCTCTCCCCCGCCGCCTCAACCGCACCATCACGGCGGATGCGGTCGGCCTGGACAACGCGCCCGGGCACTACACGAACTTCATCGAGTGGATGGGGCGCATGACCGAGACGCGCGCCTTCAAGACGGAGCACGCCCTCTTCGAGTTTAGCCGCCGCAAGTTCAACCGCGAGGATGTGCGTGTCATGTTCGAGAACTACAATCTGATGAGCAAGGCGGCCCTCGAGGCGGACAGCGCGGACAGCTATAGCCACTTCTATTCTGTCCTGAAGGACTTCTCGCGCAAGGTCGCCGGCGAGGATACGCGCCACCAGATTGGTGTCCGCATCGACGAGCCGGAGGTGGACCTCAAGACGGGCATCGCGGTCGGCCACGGCCGCGCCGACGGCGAGAAGTACATGTTCACAGCCATGATTAGGGAGAACCGCGACGGCACCGGCGCGGTCACCATGATGGGCAAGCCGTTAGTGGAGGCGCTGGACAACAAGTCGTGGTTGATGGAGATGATCCTGATGCCGTTCGACGAGGCGCGGCTGAACTACCGCGAGTTTGATGTCAACCTCGTCGCGGAGGGGAAGGCGATGCCCAGCTACGCGAACGAGATCGCGACGTTTGCCTGCCGCATGGCCGTTGCCAACGCCATCACGAAGCTGCTGCCGCTGACCCGCATTCCGCTCAAGAAGTCGGGTCTGTTGTCTGTTGATCGTAGGCGCGAGCCGGGCCAGTTCCCTGGTTACGTGGATGGAAAGCGGAACAAGAGGAGATTTGCCAAGCGTTAGGAAATTTTTTGTTTGTTTTTGTCATTTCTTTTTTTGTTGTCAAATATATATATATTTTTTGGTCACCTTCTCTTACACAATTTCCACCCCCAAGCATAATATATATGATGAATAAAAATAAGTATTCAAAAAAAAAATAAAAAAAACTCAAAAGGCAACTATTTTCCGAATTAATAACAATCCAACTAAAAGTGACAACCGCACTTGAAGTACACATGACGCACATGTAATGAAACTATGAAGAATTGTTTACAAAATGTTATTTCCTTCCTTCCTTTCTCATCTTCTTTCTGAAAAAGAATAACGTTTATCATTTAGAACACCCCAAGAAACAACAGAAAAACGTTATTATGTTTCTGTTGATGCTTTTGGCTGCCATCCTATGGGGCGCCACCAACCCCTTGTTAAAGCTGTTTAGTAAAGGTATCGAGTCCACCGGCTCTGCTGTCGACGACGTAAAGTTCCTCTTAAATCGTCCCAAATATTTGATTACCCAACTCATCAATTTGAGCGGCTCTGTTGTCTTCTTCTACTCCCTCCGCGACGTGGACGTGTCGGTCGGCTCCATCGTCGTCAACTCCTTAGCGTTTGTCATCACCGTGCTGGTGAGCGTGCTCGTGCTGCACGAGGGCACGCTGAAGCCGCAGACGGTGGTGGGCTGTCTGCTGGTGATGGCGGGGACAGGGCTGTGCACCTTGTCCACCTCTCCCAGATTTAATTGAGAGAAGGAGAGAAATTTTCTGTGGCACATTTATATGTGTGTGCATGTATCGTCAAGTGTATTGCATAAACTTTAACCCCTTTTTTTATTGTAATTTACTTTTGATATACGTGTTTTGCATGGATGTTGGAGGAATATGGTGCGAATTACATCTCTTTACATTTTTTTTTCCCCTTTTACTTCTATTTTTCTTTATAGCGAATGCTCGTTGAAGCAACCAGAAACACACACAATCTGTATTCTTCTTAGTATTATTAGTGGTCTCTTCATCGCCATGAAGCGGATGGTAGCGCCTGTGCGCTGGTCCGCCATGAACCGCATCGAGCACCCACCGCTCATGATGAAGCAGCTCTTCCAAGGGGTCTGCGGTGGGATGCGCTGGCTGGAGGCAAAGAACATGGCAGAGTACATTGCCAAGAAGGCGGTCGAGGACGGGTTTCCCAGCACGAAGGCAGACCGCCGTGCCCTCGGCGCCGCGCCGCCACCCAAAAAGAAGCACAGCCGTCGGCCCGCCCGGTCTCGTGCACCCTCACCTACACGATCTCTACCACCACCACACGATGCCCTCGTGTCCACAGAGAACGCGCTCGTCTCCTCCTCCGGCCAGCTCGCCCTCGCGCAGCGGGAGCGACGCCTCGTGACCTACGACGTGCTGGACTGCACCTTCGGCGGCGGCTACCACACCGGCGCGGTGCTGGAGAACGGCCACCCGTACACGCGTGTCGTCGCGCTCGACAGTGATGTGGACGCACGCACCGCGACGCGCGACATTCTGGAGGAGTTCGGCTCGTCTCGCTTCCGCTACTTCACGAACCGCATGTCGGAGATGTACGCCATGTTCGGCGAGCGCGCCTTCGACGCCGTCATGATCGACCCCGGGCCGTCCATCACGCAGCTGGAGGACCCGGAGCGCGGCTTCGTGCTGGACAACGAGCACAGCCACACCTTCGACATGCGCTACAGCCGCCGCAGCGGGGTGAGCGCGCTGGAGTACGTGAACACGGTGCCGCAGCACGCCCTCGCGCAGTCGCTCGCCTCCTACAAGATCCTGACGCCGCAGCAGGCGATGAAGCTGGCGCGGGCGGTGCGGGTGCACCGGCCCATCACCGGGTCCATGCAGCTGCTGGAGGTGGTGGAGGCGGCGGGCAACGACCTGCCGGAGGAGGGCTGGCTCATCCAGGAGAGCCGCCGCAAGACGCCCATGTCGTGGAAGTTCCTCGCCTCGCTGCGCTGCATCATCAACCAGGAGTACACCGAGCTCTCCGAGGCCCTCCAGCAAGCCTTCTTGGTGCTGAAGGAGGACGGCCGCCTTGTGGTCTTCACCCGCTTAGGGTGGGAGGAGGAGCTGGTGAGCAAGCTCATACAGGACCACCCGCACGCGCTGCTCTCCTACAAGGAGGAGGTCGACTTCAAGGACGTGGAGCGCTACGGGCACACACGGCACACCAAGATGTGGGTCGCGACGCGGGTGAAGCAGTCCGCCTTCGTGCTCAAGAACACGGAGGCGCTGACGGAGGACACGGTGCGGGAGAGCTCGGTGCGGTGGCTCAATGGGCTCTTCGCGGGGCAGACGCACGGCTTCCCGGCGCACAACTTCACCTTTGAGGGCAAGGACGGCAAGGAGCGCAAGGTGGAGCGGCGCAACAAGCAGCCGCCGCCGCTGGACCATGACGAGGAGCCTTAATATATACATGTTCACATTTGTAAATTTTCTAATACTTAATTTTTTTTTTTGTACAAACAAAAAAGAAAGAGGACATCATTCTTATTTTTCTGTCGCACATGTGCACCAATAAAACCCGATGAGCTTTCAGTATTTATAAAAGTTAGTTGTTAAACTGCATATTCGCTTCTCCTCTTCTTTCCTTCGTATCTCACCCCAGCGTGCAAACAAAAGCTTTGTAAAAATACATATTCTTTTCTAAACGAGCGATATGCCGTCTCCCAACAATGGCCATCTGCTCGCTCAGTTTATTCGGTCGGTAGGCAAAAAGGACGTTGTGGTCCTCACTGGTGCTGGCTGCAGCACGGAGAGCGGCATCCCTGACTACCGCGGTCCGCACGGCAAGTACCGCCGCCCGGACTTCGTGCCACTCACCTTCCAGGCCTTCAACTCCAACGACTACCAGAAGAAGCGGTACTGGGCGCGCAGCATGCTCGGGTACCGCACCATGTCCGGCGCCTCCTGCAACGCCACGCACATGGGCCTCTGCGCCCTCGAGCGTGCCGGCGTCGTGCAGCACATCCTGACCCAGAACGTGGACGGGCTGCACCACCTCGCGACCTACGGCGGTGTCGGCGAGGCCGGTCTGGCAGCGTCGCCCAAGTACACGACGAGCGACGCGCGCCTGATCGAGCTCCACGGCAACATTCACCTCGTCCTCTGCATGCAGTGCCAGCACGTCCTCTCGCGCGAGCAGCTGCAGGTCGACCTCATCGCGCAGAACAAGGAGCTGTACGAGCACTACCAGGCGGACGAGAGCCGCATGCAGCCGGACGGCGACTACGTGGCGCCGGACGAGGTGGTGGAGGCGATGCGGCTCGTGTACTGTCCATGCTGCGGCGGCCATCTGAAGCCCCACGTCGTGCTTTTCGGTGAGAATGTGCCTACAGATAAGGTGACGGCCTCGCTGAAGCTGGTGCGGCGCTCTGCCTGCCTTGTCTGCTTGGGCACGTCGCTGCAGGTGTACAGCGCCTACCGCTATATTCAGGCCGCGAAACAAAATGGGATTCCCGTCGTGATCGTCAACTCTGGCAAGACCCGCGCCGATGGGGAGGAGTCGTTGAAGATTGACACGACGAGTGTGGCGCAGGTCGTGGACGTGGCGACGAAGGAGTTGCTGTCCTTGTGATCAACATTCATATTTAATTACTTACATTTTTTTTAAATCAAATCTGAATCATATTATTACGATGCTATTACTTATACCACTATACTAATTTCCTCTTTTAACTTTTTTTTTCCCCCTGTAAATGCTTTGCATGAAATGGTTGTGCTTACTTAAAAAACTCGAGCTTAACTACATTATTTTCACTCTCTCTCCCTTCCCTTCCTTCCCTTTCCTTTCATTAGTTATCCTAGAGAAGCATTAAGCTTAATTCTTATTTCATTTCCTTTTTTAAATTCTTCATATATACATTATATAAATTATTTCAAATATATTTATACGCGATGCAGCAGCCCGTTATTGTGGTCAACCAAAAGATCGAGCGTGAGTCTGGGCGCAAGGCGCAGATGAACAACATCGAGGCGGCCAAGACGGTGGCGAGTCTCATCAGCAGCACCCTCGGTCCCTGCGCGATGCTCAAGATGATCCTCGACCCCATGGGCGGCACCGTGCTCACCAACGACGGCAACTGCATTCTGCGCGAGATTGACGTGGTGCAGCCGGCGGCCAAGCACATGCTCGAGCTCGCGCGCGCGCAGGACGAGGAGGTGGGCGACGGCACGACCTCCGTGATCATCCTCACCGGCGAGATTCTGAGCCTCGCGCAGCCCCTCTTAGAGCGGAACATCCACCCGCTGAAGATCGTGAAGGGCTTCACGCAGGCCCTCGACGACGCCCTCGCCGCCGTCGAGAAGGTCGCGACGCCCATCGACCCCGAGGACAAGGCGCAGCTGCAGGACGTCGTGCGCGCGTGCCTAGGCACCAAGTTCAACTCCCGCGAGGAGGAGCTCATGTGCAACATGGCCGTAGACGCGACCCTGCGCGTCGTGCGCAAGGACGCCACCACCGGCGTGAAGGACATCGACATCAAGCGCTACGCCAAGGTGGAGAAGATCCCGGGCGGCTCCATCACGGACAGCCAGGTGCTCGACGGCGTCATGTTCAACAAGGACCACATCCACCAGAAGATGCGCCGCGTGATCGAGAACCCGCGCATCATCCTGCTCGACAGCCCCCTCGAGTACAAGAAGCCGGAGACGACCATCAACGTCGAGGTCACGAAGGACACCGACTGGGAGGCGCTGCTCAAGCAGGAGGAGGACTACGTGCGTGGCATCTGCAGCACCATCATCGCCCTCAAGCCGGACGTCGTCATCACGGAGAAGGGCGCCTCCGACCTAGCGGCGCACTTCCTGTACAAGGCTGGCATCACCTGCATCCGCCGCCTGCGCAAGACGGACAACAACCGCATAGCCCGTGCCACCGGTGCCACCATCGCTAGTCGCGTGGATGAGCTGACGGAGGAGCACGTCGGCCACGCCGGGCTCTTCGAGATCAAGAAGCTAGGCGACGAGTACTTCACCTTCATCACCGGCTGCCCCGCCGGCTCCGCGTGTAGCATTGTCCTCCGCGGCGCCAGCAAGGACACGCTCAACGAGATGGAGCGCAACCTGCACGATGCCATGTGCGTCGCGCGCAACATTATCCTCGAGCCCCGCATCGTGCACGGCGCGGCCTCCTGCGAGATGCACGTGTCGGCCAGCCTCATGGCCAAGTCCAAGACGATCAGCGGCGTCGAGCAGGCGGCGTACCAGGCCATCGCCATGGCGCTCGAGGTGGTGCCCCGCATCCTCACGAGCAACTGCGGCGCGAACGTCATCCGCACCGTCACGGACCTCCGCGCCCGCCACGCGAACGGCGAGGGCTGGTACTGGGGCATCAACGGCCACACGGGCGACATAGTGGACGTGCGCGAGCTGAAGATCCTCGAGCCGGCGGCCGTGAAGATCCAGGCTCTCAAGACCTCCATCGAGGCCGCGGCCATGATCCTGCGTGTGGACGATGTGGTGTCCGGCACGAAGCTCCGCCACGACAAGCCTGCCGCCGCGCCGGCGCAGCAGGAGGACGACGGGGAGGGCGGCGACGCTGCTGCGGCGGAGTAAACATGATAAAAACCAGAGAGAGAGTGAGAGGGAGCGCTGGCTTTACTATTTTTCAAGGAATCCAAAGCAATCCTTGTTGTGGTCTACACAAGGATTTTTCCATTACAATTCCTTGTTTTTTTTTTCCCTTGTATTTTTTTTCTTTCATTTTTATAACACTTTTTAGTTTTGATTGAGTTGACCTCTTTTCTTCTTCCATCGTCGTTGACACATATTTTGCAAAGAAGACCAAAAATAACTTTTATAGATCTGTCTTCTTTTGGAGTGGTGCTTCATTCATTCTTTCTTACCTTTTGTCAAGGAGTAGTTAGTGGTTTTTCTTTTTCAATTCTTTCCTAATAAATATTAAAATAATGGTTTCCCCATATACCAAATAGAACCAAGTACACGTAATCAAAACAGCGTGCAGCAGTGCGGCACTAACTATGCCAGAGTGGGAAACAATCATGCTTTAAATAGCTAGTCTCAAAGCAGGAAGCAAAAGAATAAATAAAAATATGAATGCTTTATACTCTTATTAAAAAGAAAACATACATACATATATGCGCTACTTTTCCCCCTCTTTTTTCTTTTCTTTTCTTTATCAAGGCGTCACAATAGTTGAAACCGTGTAATATTTATCACTTTCTTTTTCTTGTTTATTTTTCGCTTCTTTTAACATTTACTTTCCCCTCTTCTTCTACTACTATTACTACTATTATAATGAGCAGGCGGCCTCGCGAGTTTTACGACGACGACCGGTATGACGACCGTTATGATGACCGCTACGGCGATCGTTACGATGACCGATATGATGATGACTATAGCGACGAGGAGTACCCCAAGCACGGTCCCCCGCAGCCCCGCCACCCGCGCCAGTCCCGCGTCTTCTACCTCCCGCACGTCCCCGCGCACGCCTCCTGCCAGGCCATCCAGCACTTCTTTATGAAGTTCGGGCCGGTGAAGTCGGTGCGGATGGTGAGAGGCGACACTGGTCCCCGCAAGGCGTACGTGGAGTTCTCCATCGACATGCCGGATCTGGTCGCGCAGCGCCCTTTTCACCTCTTCGGCGTGTCCCTCCTCGTGCTGCAGTGCAAGGACGGCTCTATCATCAACCGCCTCCCCCGCGATGTCCGTGACGTTCGTGACACTCGTGATACCCGTGATACCCGTGATACCCGTGAGGCGGAGGACCGCTATCAGCCGCGCCGGCGCACGCACACGCCGCCCGAGCCACTTCGCGACCGCCCGACACGGCCGCAGCCGCACCCGCACCCGCACAAGGGGCCGCACGCTGCGCCTCGCGGTCGTGACGACATGGCGAAGCGGCCGCCCAACCGCCCCACGCCGGCGAAGGGCGGCCCTGCACCAGCACCAGCGCCTGCTGCTGCTGCCCGCGCGGTGGCGCCGGTGGGTAGCAGCGACGACCTGTACATCTGCCTGCCCAAGTCGCTGTGCCCGACGCATCTCTACTGCACGGACCCGCGCGTGCTGACGGCACGCCTGGACAGTAGTCGCGTAGGGGCGCTGGTGATCCTGGGGACCGCCATGATGATGCGGGACGATCCCACCGCCGCCACTACTACCTCTGCTCCTGCTCCAGCTCCAGCACCTGCTGCTCCGCCCAAGGAGGCAGAGCCCAAGCCTACGGCTACACCAGAGCCGGCACCGGCAGAAGAGAAGGCACCTTCGGAAGAGGCGCGTTCTGCCAGCACGGCGGCTGCGCCTCCCGCTGAAGCGGAACAGCAACAGCAGCAGCAGCAGCAGCCGTCTCGTGAGCCCGCTTCTGACGGAGATGAGGAAGGCCTAGTGTCTTGGTAGAGAGAGAGAGAAAGAAAGAGGCAACATCGTGTTCATAAACATAACTGTGTACATTTCATATGATAACATGGAAACAGAAATAAATAAATAAATAAATAACAGAACGACATTTTTTAATTCAGAACGTAATTGCAAAAAGACTTTCCTCGACAGTCTTACCGTTGGACTCCTAATATGGGTGTATTTTACTTAATCTTACCTAAACCTCTTTCAGCACACTCGTTGTTGCTTTCTACAGTGTACTATATGTATGATTTCTTTTTAATGGAGTTGAGTGATGAACACATGAGAATTAAAACACAACCATACTACTTTCTTTTTCCCTTTCCATTTTCTCACAGCCCATCCTGAAAGATACATAGAGTACACATACATATACATACACATATATAAAGAGATCATGTTCCGAAGGTGCGCGTGGCTGCTAGGCGGTGCCGCCGGCAGGAAGCGCCTTTCCGCTGCGGCTCCTGCCGCCGTCGCTGCTGTCGCTGCTGCTGCTGACGTGGTGGAGGAGCCACCCAAGCGCGGGCGCTCCCCTGCCGTCGCGAAGAAGGCCAAGGCGAAGGCGAAGCCCGCTGCCCGCCGCGCCGCCACCCCACCGCCCGCCAAGCGCTCTAAGAGTAGCACGAGCAAGAAGACTGCTGCCGCTGCTGCTGCAGAGGAGGAAGAGAGCGAGCCCGTGGCGCCCACCAGCAAGAGCGCTGCTGCTGCCACGAAGTACACCGCCGCCCGCCCCGTGTACATGTCCAAGGAGCGGGAGGAGGAGGTGCTGCACGCAGCGGAGCGGATGCAAGGGCGCGACCTCTCCGGCGAGTTCCCGGTGGCCTCCTTCGCGTATGAGATCTTGAAGGCGCACCCCTCCGTGCGAGAGATGGGCCTGCGTGAGCGGATGGACTTCTTGCTGACGCGCTGGAACAAGCTTAGCGACAAGCAGCGGTTGAAATACTTGAATGACCCTTTGAAGGGATTGCTATAGACGCCTACATTTACTATATTTGATTTTAAAGAGTTATTTTTCTTTTTCTGTTTGGCTGTGCCACTGTTGTTCTTGTTGATCTCATAGATATTTAAAGATACATGAACGGTATTCCTTTTTTATTATCTCTTCCTTTTTTTAAGGATGTAATACAGTGTACTCTCTGTGCAAAAGATTCTATGTAATCTCACTTTCCTCTTCTCTCTCTCTCTCTCTCTCTCTCTGCCCAACAACACATCAAGTAAAAAACTCCAGAAAGAAAAACAACACAGCATTGTTCTTATTAGTATCAACAAAAGAAGAAAAGAGGACTTTTAGCACTATGCGCAGCGGTAGTCATGCTCTGCTACGGCACACGCTGAGCCGACGCCTTACTTCCTCTCGTTTGACCACAACCGCGATGGTGGCACCTGCGCCCTTCTCTTATGGCATGCAGCGGCGCCATGTGCACGAACGGCCCTTCGTCGAACTGCCGGAGGACGTCACCAAGGGCGAGGCCTACGCCGCCGCGCGGGATGCGCTGCTGCAGCTCAACCTGATGGTGCGCCGCGGCATCGAGCCGGACGCGCTCATGTACACCTCGCTCATCGCGACGATGGGCCGCGCCGGCCTCGAGTGGCAGGCGTACAAGCTCTTCTCGCGTATGGTGGAGCAGAATGTGCGGCCACTGCCCGAGACGTATGTCGCGCTGCGGGACGCCACCTCCAAGCAGCGGCGCGGGCTGCGGGAGCAGATCCAGGAGAAGATCGAGGAGGCCATGGACGCCTTTCCGCAGCAGCTCGCGGAGGAGGAGCTTGCGCGGCAGAAGGAGGAGGACCGGCTGTGCATCGCCAAGTTCAACGAGTACGTGCGGGGCGAGCTGCCGCCCACAACAGCCAGCAGCCCTGCCACCGTGGACGCAGACTCCGCAGCAGAAGCATCCCTCGCCGCTGGAGAGAACGAAAAGGGGAAGCGCAGCACCACCACCGCCACAGAACCGAGCGGCAGCGCGCCTGTCGCCACCATGCGTATCCGCAACCCGACGGACGCCTGGAACACGGCGCAGATGGCGGAGGAGGTGCGAGCGGCCCCGGCCCAGTTCACCTCCGGCGATGCAGTGAAGGACCTGCAGACACAACTGTCTGCGCTGCACGAGGAGGAGCTGCGCATCTACCTCGCTGCGAACCGTCAGCTGCGGCACGGCAGCAAAGAGGAGCTCATCCAGCGCATCCTCGCCCACGTGCATGAGCGGCAGATCCGCGAGATGCTCGTGCGGCGGCACCACTACTTCCGCTCCGTGCAGTACATCCTCGGGAACGACCTGCGCGAGCTGCACATGAGCGGCGGCAACACTGCTGTTGCTGCAACAACAGCAGAGAAGGAGAAGGAAAAACGTGCCCCCGAGGCGGACCGCACACTGGCGGAAGGCGAGCGCGCGGCCATCTCGGCCGATGTGCTACAGGCGCCGTGGGGCACGCTGCGCAAGCCTGCACGGCGCCAGGCGGAGGCCCCCGCTCCGCCCAACGCGGCCCGCCTCGAGCGCATCCGCCTGTCCGAGCCGGAGCTCTTCCTCGTGCGCCACAAGGCCGAGGTGAAGGAGCTGGACGAGCTGCCGGAGAGCCTGCTGCGCCGCTACGCCCACCAATTCCACCTGCGCTGGCGGCGGCAGGTGCCCAACTCGCTGCTGGACGCGGTGCAGTGGCACGTGACGACCTTCTTCGCTGTGGAGGACCTGGAGAAGGGCGGGCGGCTGCAGCTGCTGTCCCCGAGCCCGACGCCGGCCGTGCGGCTGCAGCAGGAAGCGGAGGGGATGCAGCAGACGCTGGAGAACTACGAGGCCTTCCGCATCATCTCGCAGCGGACGAACAACTTGCAGGTCGTGGACAACAAGGAGATCAACCTGCACCTTAAGCGGGTGCAGCGCGAGGCGCGGCAGAAGGATCGCCAGATGGAGAAGACGCTGCGGCGTGAGAAGAACATCTTGGCCGCCGCCGGGCTCGCCTCGGCCGCCATGTCCTACAGCGCCCCGCTCGTGGAGGACGCGGGTGGCCCTAGCCATGTGCTCGGCTGGTCCAACGAGGACCCTGCCGCTGCTGACATGCTGCCACCATCCGCAGAAGGAGAGGAAGAGGAGGAGACGCTTACTGCTGCTGCCACTGCCGTCCCTCCTCCTACAGATGCGGGCGACCTGCCGAGCGAGCTGCCGCCGTGGGAGCTCTTCTCCGGCGAAGACGAGTTCAACCTCAGCACCGGCCACTTCGGCGACCCCACGATGGGCCGCTTCCAGGAGCTGAGCGACTCCAAGATTAAGGTGTTGCCTTCCCGCGCGGCGCAGAAACAGTGGTCCGTGGACGAGCACCTCCTGCCTTCGCAGCTGCAGGACGTCGTGCAAGAGGCTCGACTGGAGCAGCAGCAGCGGCACGAGTCCATCGAGAAGGAGTACCACGAGAAGCTGCAGTACAAGCGGTACAAGAAGTGGGACACGTTCCTGCAGAAGGCACAGAAGAAGAACCAGCGGCGGCTGCAGGAGGAGGAGGAAGAGGAGGAGAAGGTGAAGCCGCTGCCTCCACAGCGGCGGATGGCGCAGCTGCTGCGCAAAGGGTCGGACCGTCAGAAGGTGTCCGAGCAGCAACGTGCACGGTATAACAAGAGTTTGTAAACTTGCTTTATTATTATTATTAATATTTACCTTTTTTTCACAGCTAACCCTAACTCTATAACAAATAGTCACACATATACACAAAACAAAACAACAACAACAACAACAACAACAATAAAAAGCAAATATGATACATACTTTCTATTCTTCCGTAATTCTGTTTGCCATCAACGCAAATGTCACCTTTCACTCTCTCCTTCACCATTTTCATTCTTTCGATCTTATAGTACAATCTATAAACTTAATAGAACTAATTTAGAATTTGTTATTTATCTTTTTTATTTTTTCTCATTAGAATATGACCACTAGACCAAGGACGTCGATCCGTCCTCCTGCTGGCGACTGGCAAGGCTCGTACTTCGACCTGGACGAGCGCTACCGCCAGCTACAGAAGGCACTCAACGAGAAGGACAAGGAGCTGCGGCTGGCCAAGGTGGCGCAGCGGCGCGCGACCTCGCCGACGACGTACTCGCCGTCCTCCGTGCGAGCCCGCGCGGCCGCAGAGACGAAGCGCCGCACGAGCAACACCATGAGGCCCTCGCCGGCGCCGTCTGAGGTGGAGGCGCTGCCGCAGGCCCCGCCGCCGGCGCCCACCCCTTTCCCTATAGAGCCCAAGGAGATTAACATGGACTACGTGCGGGTGCCGACGGTCGCACAGCCTGACGCGGCGCGTGCGGCGTCCATCAACGAGGCCTCCATGTGGGGCCCCGCGTCGACGCTGCCGGACCCTGCCATGGTGTGGGGCGCGGAGGGCAGCATCCAGAACTACGTAGCCGCGAGCGCGCTCTTCCACGCGAACGAGGACCTGCGCCGCAAGCTGGACGAGTCCACGATGGTGATCAAGACGCTGCAGAACGAGCTGTCGAACACGCGCACCATCGCCACCAACGCGCAATCGCGCCTGGAGGAGTGCACTCAGCACATGCACCACCTCGTGCAGGAGCGCGACCTCGCGACGGAGAAGCTGGACACGGCCAAGCGTACCATCACCGACTTTGAGCGCACGCTGCAGAACCGCATCAGCGAGGAGGAGAAGGTGCGCTTCTCACTGGAGGCGCAGGTGACGGAGCTGCGCAGTCGGCTCGTGGCCGGCGCGGACAGCAACGACCTGCTCAGCAAGGACGTCCGCGCGCTGCTCTCCGAGGTGCGCGACAAGACGGGGGAGGCGATGAGCCTGCGCTCCAAGCTCGCCCTCGTGGAGGCGGCCCACGCCTCGCAGAAGAGCACCAACGAGAACCTGCTGCTCGAACTGAAGAGCCTGAATGGGCAGCTCATCCAGGAGCGCAAGCAGCTCGTGCTGACGGCGCGCGAGGCGCAGACGGCCGCCCTCGCCAACGACCGCGTCGAAGACCTGCGGGAGCAGATCCGCCGCGTGACGGACGAGCGCAACAGCATCGAGCGGGAGCAGGTGCGGCTCATGTCCGACTTTGTCGTCGTCACAGACCGCGCGCTGCAGCACGCGCGCGAGGAAGTGAAGCAGGACCTCACGGACTGGCGCACTGCGGCCGTGCACTGGGAGGAGGTCGCGCAGCTGCTCTACAAGGATATCTCGCAGCGGACGCAGACGCACATCAAGTGCCGCGAGGAGTGCGAGGAGGCCAAGGCGCAGCGCGACGCGGCGGCGGTGGCTCTACGCACGACGCGCGAGAGCCTCTCAATGGCGCTCGCCAAGCTGCGTGTGGTGTGGCCGACGCACGAGGCGGACACGGAGGGGCTCACAGAGGAGGACGTGCTGGGCACCTTTGGCGTCAAGAGCCGCTTCCGCGTGAAGCGCCGAGTGCCGGTGGCGCCAGAGAAGTCCAAGGAGGAGGGTGAGACGCCTGTTGTTAGCAAGGATGCAGAAGGAGCTGAGACCAGTCCACCTGGTCTGCTCAACTTCGACGAGGACGAGGAAGAGGAGCAGCCCGAAGAGATGGACGTGTACGAGGAGTGCGAGATGCACCTCCCCCACGACGGCACGAGCAAGGCCGCTAAGATACGCGAACTGCACGAGGCCAACGCCGGTCTCGCGGCGGAGCTGGAGCAGATGCGGCTCGCGAACGACCTCATGCGCACCCGCATCGAGACCCTCACCGGCCGCCGCAACACGGAGCAGCGCGAGGTGGCCGAGGCGACCAAGTCGATGGAGCGCCGCGAGGTGGCGGGGCAGCGCCTGCTGGAGCAGCAGATGGACCGCGTGAAGTTTCTCGAGTCGCAGGTGCGCTCGCTCCGCGGCTACAGCGTGGACCCCGGCATGGCCCTGGAGACTATCGCGCCGACAGAGAATGTGTTCGAGCTGTTCCTCGGGCAGCTTGTCGCGCAGGACATTCCGAGCGACGTGCCTGTGCCGGAGATGTTCTCCAGCGTCTTCTGCTCTGCCGACTTTCTTCTGCACGAGACGGTCACGTCGCCGTCAATCAGCGGCCTGAATGGCTTTTTCGACACGACCATCTCCTTCCGCATTGCGATGGATGCGCTGCTGCTGTACTACCTACAGACGCGCGACCTCCTCGTGCAGCTGCACCGCGTGCGCAGCGAGCAGGAGGTGCAGGCCGTGCTGCAGGAGGAGGAGCGGCGCAGCGGCAGCGGCGAGGGCAGCGCCACGAGCACCGACATCCACAGCCTCCGTATGGCACAGAACATGTACGAGACCATCGCGGAGGGGCGCGTCAGTCTGCTCGACATTGTCGTGGATGAGAAATCGCGCTCAGCGGACCGGCCAACGCTGCGCGGCCATGTGAAGCTCTTCACACCAGGCGGTCGTCACCTCGCCTCGCTGGAGTTCCAGCTGACGGCGCGTGCGCCGCTCACGGACGAGTTCCGTCAGCTGGCGCACGAAGCGTTTGTGGACGGCGTCGTGCGACCACCACCGGAGCTGCCCAGCCGTCCGAGCGCCAAGAAGGACAAGCGCCCCTCCTCGCGTCGCAGTGTGGGCGACTGGATCACGAGCTCCTCCAGCTCCACTGCCGGTGGCGGAGGTGAGCGGCGCCCGTCCAAGCGTAGCGGCCTGCGCCTCGTGCCCACCAACACCAACACGATGGGCTCGTCTCCGGTGGAGTCGTACCACTCCTCTAGCGACAACTCCGACGCGGTGAAGCGGCGGCTCCTGCAGACACGACCAGGGCCGCCAGCTCCTCCACCCCCACAGCAACAACAGCAACAACAACAACAACAGCAGGTGCAACAGACGCCCTTTACCCCAGCACGAGGGACAGAGCTGTCCGGCAGCACGCCCTACACCGCCTACGCGACGCCGCAAGGACAATCCCCGCCAGACCAGTTCAGCCACCTCTCGCCTGGTATGCTGCGCCGCAGCCCGCAAGAGGCGAGCTGCCGCATTTCGCTCGACCTCCTCCGCCTGGAGCTGCCGGCCGGCACGACGCCGCAGCCGCCACGCCTGTCCTGCTACTTCGCGGTGCCGGCGCTGCACAAGGAGGTGCGCCTGGCGGCCCCGCCGGGGCGGCCGCTCACCATCGAGTACCAGCCGCACCAGCACCAATTCGCGGTGTACACCCTCGCCCAGCTGGCGCAGGTCGCGCGCGAGCCGCTCACCTTCTTCTTCCTGGACGAGGAGGCGCCCGCGCAGACGGTGTGGGCCATGTGTGTGTGCGAGTGGGGTAGCGCGCTGGAGGAGCGCGGCCAGACGCACCGCTTCGAGCTGCCCTTGCTAGGCCCGGACCGCACGCTCATCCGCGGTGCCCTGCTGCGCCTCACGCTGCGCGTGGACGACGACCCGCTGCCGGTCGCCACCCCTGCCGTGAGCGAGACGCCCACGCAGCAGGAGGCGATGCAGTCGGCCGCCTTGGCCGCCTCTCCCATCACGTACGAGGCCAGCCCGATGGGGCAGCTGTCGACGTGGTCACCGGGTCAGGGCGCGGAGGCGAGCACGTTGCTCAGCGCGCGACCAGGGATGGACTTCAGTCACAGCATCCCGTCGCCCTCCTCTGTGTACCAGAGCGCGGCGCCGCACAATACGATGGAGGAGGAGCTGATGCGAATTGAGTTTGAGCGGTTACAGTATAATAATAGACGATAATAAGACGCACACCCACAACACATAAAAATTACATTTTCGATATCCATTTTGACACTTTTTATAGAACTCGTGTAGACACAGAACATAACAACAAAATAACCAACTACAACAACAAAAACATAAATTCACGAAAGATCTGCCTTTCATCCTTTCATATATGTGTGACATTTGTAACAATTTTTATACCTTTAGTTTTCTCCCTCTCTTCTGTTTTATTTCCAATAGCTGTTTTTTATTTATTGTTTATTTGTGTAATCCCTAGTAGGCGTTGCAGCGCATGAAGCAACTAAAGGTAAAGACAAAGCCCAAGAAGCCAGAGGGCGCGCCGGCGTCCCCCACACAAGAGTCGGCACCACAGCAAGCCGCCCCTCTCACCAAGAAATCTTTAGCCGCCCTCCAGCGCGCCCACAAGGAGGAGGAAGGAAAGACCGCGCAGGCCGGTGGAGGGGCAGCAGATGTGCCGCCGCCGCGCCCCACCACCGGCCCTGCCAGCCACGTCCCCGTCGCAGGCGCGGCTGGTCTCTCCGCCCATCGCGCCGGCTCCGCCCCCATGGGCGACAACGCCTCCGTCATCTCTAGCAGTACCGCCGGCGGCAAGCGGCAGCACCAGCAGCAGCAGGGCGAGGTGAAGTTCACCTCCTTCCTGGACGAGCTGCCGGTGGAGGCGTGCTTGGAGTACCTCACGCGGCCGCACCGCTCGTGGGACAGCGCGGCCAAGTCGCTGGAGTACCGTCGCGAGCGCATCGAGGGGCACAACGCCTCTGTCTTCGCGCGGTCGCTCAACGCGTCGCGCAACAGCTCCTTCATGGAGAACTCGATCCGCTCCATCGCGAGCGCGCCGGCGGGCTTCCCCAAGTCTGGCACAAACGCATCCAAGACGAAGATGGGCTCGCTCGTGCCCAGCGGCCGCCTCGGCGCGGAGACGCCGCCCGGCGCGCTGGACGCGGTGGCCGCCTTCGACCTCACCGTCACCTCCGCTGCTGGCGGTGGTGGTGTCGACCGTGCGCCCTCGCGCGCTTCCAACGCGGCCTCGCAGCGCAGCACCAGCCCGGCGGCGGTTGTGAAGGGCAGCACCGTGCGGCATGCGGCGCCGACGCCCGCCGCGAAGAAGTCCAACGCGCCCAAAGGGAAGAAGGGCGGAGGGAAGGGCGGGAATAGCAAACAGGGAGACAGCGGAGGCGGCCTCAATCTTGTGATAGAGCCTACAATAGCACGCAAGAAGTGAAGCAAAACAAACAAACAAAAAAAAAAACTATACATGTATACACGTATTATTTCTTTACGAACGTTTGGCGAGATGGTGTGAGAAAAAAAAAATCACCCACAACTAGAGATACATTTTTACGTGTAGTCTCATTTGTATTTTATAACCACTTTTATATATCTGTACTATTTTTCTTTTTTCATCTTCTCATGTTATATACATATTTATACACACACCCACTATACAAAACAAGAACAATAGCAACAACACTACCGTTCAAAAGACGGATCACTTTTGCTTTCACTCTTCTTTCTTTTTTTTTCTTCCATAACTTTATGACACAAACTTTTCTTCCTCTTTCTGTTGTTGTTCTTCTTCTTTTTCTAGTAGTCAAAAGCATATATTTATACATATTACTAAAAATATATATCTATTCATTCATTGTTATTATCCCCCTCTACTTTTTTTTTCTTCTTCTTTTTTGTAGCTATTGGTGTTTTCGTTTTTTTCCTTTTCCTTTTTCCCGGCGTACACGTGCCAGTATCTCTCTGTCCACTTACACATATAGACACACCTAGAGTGCAATCATGGCGACGGCAAACGTGTCGGCGGAGAACTTAGAGCTGCTGCAGCAGTACCTCATCGATGTGCGCGACTTCCACAAGGCAACGGCGCGCTACAAGGTGGTGGTGGAGCTGGAGCTCGTGCCGGCGGTAGGAGAGGCGGAGGACCCGGAGGTGACGGCCGCCACCCGCGAGGCGCAGCAGCGCGTGCGGGCGGCCTGGGCCGAGTACATTTCTTCTGTCCAGTCCTTCTTCACGCGCATGATGGGCAACGCGCTGCAGGACCTCGAGGACATTGAGACCAACGCCAAGAAGGAGGGCGACGAGGGCACGAACTCGCCCACGCAGCCGGGGCAAAAGGAGGGCTCCGTCAACATCATGCAGTCCTCCATGGCCTCCAACGCCACCTCGATGATGTCGGCCGACTTCAACGTGCCGCGCGATATCCTGCTCAAGGCCGACCGCCTGAACGATATCTGCCTGCTCTGCGACAAGTGGTACTGCAAGCACGAGACGGCCATCCAGCTGCTGGAGCCGGCCAAGGTGGCCAAGGCGGCCGCCGGCGCCGTCAGCTCCGTCAGCCGTCTGTACCGTCTGCTGGGTTTGAAGATCATTTTGCTCTGCCTCGGCAATGTGGAGTTCGCGCGCAGCTTCACCGAGAACTCTGCCGCTGTGCGCTGGGTCGGCCTCTGCGGCGACCGTGAGCTGAATAGCGAGGTCGAGCTCTTCCTCAACATCTGCGACCGCATGCTGACGCTCATGAACATTGACCCCAAGGCGTATCCCCGCTTCCCCTTCGGGTGGCTCTACCGCATCTCGGCGCTGCTCAGCACCGTGTCGCCTATGGACAACGTGCCGCCCAAGTGGCGCAGCATGGCTGTTGTTGTGTCCCTCCTCGCGATACGCCGCATCCCTGGCCCGGCCACGGCCGCCAACCTGCACACGACGCTCCTCCAGGCCTGCATCGCCAAAGGCTATGTCTCCAACGAGGAGATGAAGGAGATCATCGACGCCGTGCTCGCCCTCTTCAACGAGAAGAAGACGCGCGAGTACATGCGGCTGACCGACATCAACGTGCTCTTCGCGCCCTTCCTGGACACGCACTCGCCCGTGACACCGGATAACCTCATCGTGCTGAACAACGCCAAGGAGGCCATCGTGACGGTGATGATGTCGTGGGTGGGCAACCTCTGGATCGCCTCCGAGACGACGGCGCTGCGCTCGCTCATTGACGTGCTGCACCTGCCGGGTGACATCGACCGCCGCATGGTGATCATCACGCTCTTCAACAAGCTGCTCATGCGCCTCGCCCCGCACCGCGGCATCACACTCATGGACCCGTGGCTGGGGATGGAGGAGGAGAAGCGGCGCCGCGCCGTTGCCGTCGCGCAGGAGGAGGAGGCTGCTGAGATGCTCGGCTCCAACAGCATGTACTCCAATCCGTCTAACATCGGGGCCGACATAGCCTCTCCGTCCATGTCGAGCGCGCCGCGTGACAAGGACAACGGGTCGAGCAGCGACGACGAATTCGAGGACGACCTCATCCCGACGACCAAGGCGCTCGGCTACTACGTCATGGACCCGCTCCTGGGCCGTGTGCTCATCACGCTGCTGCACCACGGCCTCCCGCTCGCGCTCGTGGCCGCTGTACAGACGATGGGCGCCAACCCCATTGCGATGCGCGCGACGGCGTTGCTGCTGCAGGACTTTGTGGTGCTCATGGACACGACGCTGCCGCGCTCGACGGTGCGTGGCGTGCACGAGTCGGTGAACGTGTGTGTGGGCCAGCTCGCGAGCTCCGGCGACACATTCGTCGCGGCGCTCACCTCGCAGCTCTTCCACGTCTTCAAGCAGAACTCGGCGACGCGGGAGAACAACATTGAGGGCACGGCGTGGTCCAGCAGCAGCAATATGCCGGCCACCTCCCTTGCGAGCAGCACCGGGGCCTCGCTTGACATGGACGACAACATGTTCGCGAACGCGGTGAACGACACCAAGGTGCTCACGAGCACGACCAACTGGCAGGCGTGGAACTTTGATCTGCTCCTCGTGCTCGTGCAGGGGCCGCTCAAGAACATCCGGCGGCTGCGCGACTCCAAGGCGCTGCTGCGCGTGCTGATCGGCTTCTACACGCCACACGACAACAAGACGCTCTTCTACATTCGCCCGTTCACCTCGCTCCGCCCGGACGAGGTGACGCGCTCCATGTGCACCTTCGGCCTCGCCCTCTTCGACCTGCTCCTCCGCACGCAGGAGGGCGCCATGATTATCAAGAACACAGACTTCTTGAGCGCCATCTCGCGGGTGCTGAAGGAGGTGCGCGGGACGGCGCCCGTCGTGCTCAACAAGGGCTGTGTCAACGGGCGCATAGGGCAGACCATCCTGCGGCTCATCGGCGGCCTCTCCGCCCACGCCACCGGCCTCATGCTCATGCGGGAGCAGGGCCTCATCGAGCAGATCGACAGCCTCTTCGCCAAACTGCGCGGCGTGCGGGTGATGATGCCCGGCGAGAAGGACACGCTCTTCGATGTGTGCAACCAGATCCTGCAATACCTCTACATTGGCGCCGTGCCCAACTACGGTGTCTGCGACGACCTCCGGCACACGTTTCGCGCGGCGCTGTCCAACGCCTCGAACGCCATTCGGCTCTGCGCCGCGACGCACCTCAAGCGGGCCATGTGGCGCGACCTCTCGACGTCGCTGCAGTGGGGCATCGAGACTCTCGTGCAAGCCCTCAGCGACTCCTTCTTCAACGTGGTCGAGAGCGCCTTCAAGATTCTGCTTAGCGTGTGCATGTCCTCCGAGGAGGCACTGGACTGCCTCATCGAGCTGTGCCCGACCGTCGTGATGGAGAGCGACGCCATCGTGAAGAACGCGAAGAAGCTGCGGCTGGAGGAGCTGCTCTACTGCATCGCCGGGCGTCAGAAGGGCTTTCTCTTCCTGCACAAGTACGGCTGGATCAGCCACGAGCTAAACCGCTGGGAGGTGAGCGAGTCGGCGCGCTTTGCCCTGTCGCTGCGGCGGGTGCAGGCGGGCGAGGAGCCCTGCGTCAGCAACGCGAGCATCGCCATCAACACCTCCTTCCGCATGCAGTCGCACTCCATGTCGATGAGCGGGACGGTGCTCAACCGGAGCTGGGGCAGCGGGCACCACAACCACACGGCGGTGCCGCTGCTGACGGAGAGCGCGCTGTCGGGCGCCAAGTTCATCCCTCCGCACTTCGCCGCCATCCTTGCCAAATCGCCGGAGGGCTGCGAGGTGCTCAAGAGCAGCCCGCTGTGGGTGCGCTCCGTCGCCTGCATCCTCGAGCAGCCAGAGCCGCCGGACATCGTCTTTGACGACACCATCAGCGACGACGACGACGACAACAGTTCGAGTGACAGCGACACCGACGAGCTCAACGTGCACTCGCGGCAGGACGCCTTCAAGCAGGTGGGCCCGGCAGGGTCGCCCATGTTGGCGGGCAGGTCGCCTATGCTGGCAGGGAGGTCGCCCACCGTGTCGAGCACCGCCTACGCGATGGCGTCCGTCTTCCCGAGCTCCGTCGCGCGGATGGACGGCCCGCTGCAGCGCGACGAGTACGGCAGCCCCACCTCTGTCATGCAGGGCGAGCCGGCCGTCATGGTGACGAACATGAACACGAGCGAGGAGGTGGCCAAGGCGAGCGAGCTGCAGCGCCTCAAGAAGGGGACGCTGTCGTCGCCGGCGCTGCTCTCCGCCGCGCGCGGGTACAAGCCGGCCGGGCAGTCCTACACGATGGACTGCGTGGGCGACCCGAACAAGCTCATGGAGGCGATGCTCGTCGTGAGCATGGGGGCCTCGACGGAGGACGGCTTCGCCATGATGATGGGCGTCGAGGGGCTGCACCAGCGCCTTACCGCGCTCGCGCGCTTCTCCTCCACGCTGACGGTGCGCTGCATGGGGCTGCTCTGCAGCGGCTTCATGTGCCGCTCCAAGCTCGGCACCGAGACGCTGCGGGCCGAGGGCTACAACATCATCAACAGCACGAGCGCCTACACGAGCGCGGAGGGCATCCCGTACGCCGTCTCCTTCGCCCACCTCAAGCTGAGCAAGGTCGTGTCCTTTTCGCGGCGGACGGCGGCGACCAACACCATCGCGCGCAATGCCTACGCGGACTACGACGGGTTCGGCCAGGCCGGCGTGCCCAAGCAGATCGCTGACCACGTCTTCGCGCTCGCGAACCCTGTCTCGCGGGAGAACTCCAAGAAGGTGCTGTACAAGCTCATGAAGAAGCACCCGCTGGAGTTCATCGACCCGCATGTCGTCGGTCTCTGCCTGGACGCGTCCGCGGTGCTGCGGCTGCGGCACGAGGAGCGCAAGTTCATTGCGGACCTGCTGGACAAGGCGCAGACGACGCCGCTGCCGGTGGCGGCGAGCGCGGCGGCAGCGTCCGTCACTGCACTCCCTGCGTTGTAAGGAAAAGGTGTCATTCATGTTTTCACCCCTTTTTCATTCATGCGTATCAATATAAATAAGTATATCTATCTATCTTTCGTTTCTGTTCTTTCTTTTTTTTTTTTTTTTCCATTGCCGTGAAAATGAGGGAAGAAACGAAAACAGCAAACAAAATAAAAAAAAAATTAGTAGAATTTAGGTCGTGTACATATATATAC
>AUXN01000047.1:0-27047 GCA_000482125.1 Strigomonas galati
TTTTTTTTTTTTTTTTAACAAAACAAAAGGTGTATTAGCGGATAAAGTGTAGTGTCTGGTATCACGCATACGCAAAAAAAAAAAAAAGAAAAAAAAAATAACGACAAAGAAAAAAAAAAAGAACTTATTTACTCCAGACATCTACACCATAGAATCATACGAACCATTTTAACCACATTGGCAACCCCGCAACAAGCGAAAAGCGTAGAAAACAAAGAAGAAGAAGTAGGAACAAACCATGTCCAACTCATTCGCTTCTTCTTCATCTGCTAACGCTAACGCAAACAACAACAACAATAACAATAATGCAAATCCTAGTAATCATAGCCGCTCCTCTAGCAGCCAGCAGCAGGCGCCTCTCCCCCCTTCTGCCTCCTCTCGTTCCGGCGTTGAGGCGTCAGGAAGCGCTAGCGCCAGTGGTAACGGTGGTGGTGGTGGTGGTGGTGGTGCAGGTTCCGGGAATACATCCTCGCACTTCTTAGGCTCCAACCTGAGCACCACCATGCTTCCACAAAATAGCAACAGCGGCACCCTCCCTCCACCCACGCCGGCGCAAGCAAGGGACAGCGGCGGCAGTAGCGGCAGCAGCCACGGACACACGCACCATCACCAACATCGAGTGCCGCCCCAATTTCAACAGCTGCATCATCATCCTCGTCCGCATGTGCCGCCGCTAGCAGCTACTATCAACAGCAACAACAGTCGCCAACCGTTCACCCCATCACAGCAGCAGCGGCAACAGCGACAACAACAACAGCAACAGAAACGGCAATCACCACCGCCACCACCGTCATTAGCGCAGCAGCAGCAAGAAGGAGGGACGACCACTGCGGGCACGTCCTTTGCCTTCCCGGCCACCAACACCAACTTCCTTAGCAGCCCCACGACGGCAACGACCATGTTCACGGTGTACTCGTCGCCGCTAGGGATTGGCGACAGCAGCTGCGGCGGCGGTGGCGGCGGCGGCACGGGCGGCATTGGTGCCGGGAGCGGGATCGACAACTTCTACGCCAATTACAGTTTAGAGTATTACCACCATCAGCGACACGCCTCTCACGGTCGGCGGATGTCGCACAGCAAGTACAGCGCCTTTCCGTCGCCGCTGCAGTACTTGTACACGGCCGCTGCAGCTGCAGCAACAGGGGCTACTACTATCACTGCTCCTGCAACGGGTAGCAGCAGTGGAGGCAGGTCGCCTGCGGGCGCTGCCACCTCGGCGGCGGTGTCAGGCGCGAGCACGGCCACGGCGAGCCCGGTGATGCGCGCTCGCACAGGGTTGTACCCACTGCCGGGCGGAGGGCACGGGAGCGGAGCAGCTACCATCTCATCCTCCGCGCCCGCTGTGCTTTACACGCACAGCAACCACAACCGAGATAAACATGTTTGCTTCTACTACTTCCGCTGTTGCAAGACCAAAAGGGACTTCAACGTGTGCTTGTTTCAGCCGCTCCTCATCCGCTATATGAATGCGAAGCGGACGCTGGAGAGCACCATGTGGGCGACGAACGCTTATGGGGAGCACCGAGGAGTGGAGCTGGACGAGGACGACGACGCAGAAGGAGAGGTCGGCCGCCGCCATTCCCGCCCGCAGCGTCACGAGGAGGATCTGTACATTCCGCACAGCATAGACGACTGCTACGACCCCATCTTGAACGCATACTATAACGTCTACGCGAACGAGAAGAATCGCCTCCGCCGCGGTGGTGGTGGTGGTGGTGCCGACAAGACGGCACAGACACCGCTCTCGAACGCCGCTGCTGCTGCCGCGTCCACCACGATGAAGCACTCATCACCGGCGAATCCGAATAGTGCGACTGCTGCGACAGGCGCACCGGCAGCGGCCATCCCGACGCACCCTCGAACCAACCGAGCAAGTAACATGAGCTTGAACAGCGCCATGAAGGACGAGAATGCGACGGCGTTTACGTCCGTCTCGCCGTCGTCCTCCACGTCCTCCTCGCGCTCGTCGTCTCGCTCGGCTTCTTCGTCGTCCTCGACGTCGCTCTCACCATCGGCGGTCGAGGACCCGCTGCGCGCGGCCGACCGGAACATCACGAACAACATTCACGACCAGCCGACGAACCACCACCGGCGGCGGCAGCATCAGTACGAGCGGGAGAAGGCGGCCCGCAAGGAGGCACGCGAGGAGGAGGCGGAGGAGAAGGAGGAGGAGACCATCTTTGCGCCCTACTCCAAAGTGCCGCTCGCTGTGCGTTCCGCGCACTACCACTTCTACGTGCCCGTGTACAAGAAGAAGTATCTCGAGGAGCTGCTGCGGCTCTTGCTGGGACTCGAGGAGAAGTTTCGGAGCACGGGAGCAGCGGCTGCGAGCACTACTATGAGGGAGGACACGACTACGGAGCGAGAGCAGGAGCGGATGCTGTGGTTGCTGCAGCAGATATCGATCGACCCACTGCGGCAGCATCAACACCAAGAACAGCAGCAACAGCAACAACGTGGACGCCCACATGGACGCAGTCCTGTGGTGGCGGCGCGCACTGCTGCTGCTGCTGCTTCTGTTACGACGCCGACAGAGACGATGCGCACCGGCTGCTCCTCCGCCATCTCTTCTCCGATCTCTGACGAAGACGAGGATTTCTTCTCCTCTCGCGAGACCACATCGTCTTCGTCGTCTTCGTACGACTTCCAGCGAGGTGTGGCGCAGGCGACAGGCAGCAGCACAGCGCGGAGTGCTATGCTGGACGGCGCTAGTGCTGCCGCAGCGGTGTCGCTGCAGGCATCCATGTCGTATCATACGCACGGAGGCGGTAATAACAACAATGCGAGTGTGGAGGAGGAGGAGACGGTGGTAGACCTGAACCATGTCCTGCGCTACCTCATGTCGCAGGGCGAGAAGGACGCGGTGCTGCACCTCATCTTCTTCACGCTGGAGTACCTGACGAACATGCCGACCTCTCTCACTACCACACTGACGACGCTGACGGCGAACACGCCTGGGCTGACGGCAGGCGCCTCGATGAACGGCAGTGACAGCGCGGCCCCCACCGTACTCAACCACCAGGGCTACGCCATGCACGTGCCGTTCGAGAGCCACGGCGACATGCTCATCTTCTTTTACAACTATCTGCGCAAGTTGCTCATGGAGGAGGAGCTCAACTTCCAGCCGCGGCATGCGTCGCCGCCGCTGCCGCCGACGAACGACGCGCACCAGGCGGACCACACCTTCTCCACCTTCGCCTCGACCACCTTTATCCACTGTTATCTCAAGGTGGCCCTCCACGTGGAGATACTGGTGGAGATGCTGCAGCGCGTGTCGGCGCGGGCGGTGCCCGCTGCTGCCGCGGAGGCGGAGCGACCGTTGCCGAACAGTAGTAGTGCTGCTGGTGGTGCGGCGGCAGCGACAAGTGGGCTGGAGGATAGCGACGGCAATGACGCGGGAGAGGAAGTCGCCCTCATCGAGCACGTGGTGGAGTCGTTCCTGTCCTACCTGACCGAGACGTTGCTGCTCGCCACGCGGCCCTACATGGAGACGGAGGGCGTCGGCGCGAGCGAGGTGTGGGAGGAGACGGAGGAGGAAGAGGACCCGACGGACACCTTCGACACGGACACAGCGAGCCAGAAGATGGAGCAGGCGCTGCGGCGCATGAACCTGCAGCAGCAGCAGCAGCGGGCGTACACGTCCACCACGACGGCCACGGGCACCGGCGCGACGACGAGCAGTCCAAGCTTCTCGTCGTCACAGCCGCCACAGGCACCAGGGGTCGCGGCGGCCTTCTTCCACGGCTACGGCGGCCGGCCGCTGCTGAGCGAGGACGAGATGGCCGAGCGCGCGGCGCGGCGCAGCGCCTACCGCAACAAGAAGTTCAAATCCGTGCTGGTGGGTCTCGTCGGCATTCGCTACTTCCTCGCCACACTCGTGCACCACAACACGGATGGCCCCTCGCAGCTCTTCTTCGCGGGCCTGATGGAGGCGAAAATACCTGAGATACTCGTCGCGGTGTGGTCCTCCTTCTTCGCACTGCACAACACCAAGACGTTCGGCAGCGCGGTCAACAACACCGTGACGCAGCTGCGCAAGGTGGCTGCCTCTGCGCTGGAGGAGGTCTTCTTTTTCTTGCTGTCGCGCGGTGGCGCACGCACGAGCGGCGTGCACTACGGAGTGCTGATCCAGAATATTTTGGCACACACGATGAATGGGTTCTCGGCCTACATGACGCGGCTGCTGTACGCGGCGAGCCACACCAACATGACGGGCAGTAGCGCGAACCACAGCAGCGGTGGCGAGGAGAGCGCGCAGGACAGTGGCAGTAGGCACAGCTCCAACAAGAAGGAAGAGGAGGAGAAGGGAGGAACAGCAGCGGCGGCGGCGGCGCAGAGCCAGGTAGGTAGTGGTGACAGCGCCAACAGTTATGATAACAAGATGGAGGACATGCGTCTGACTATTCTGCGCGCGTCGCAGTCGCTTTCCATTACTAGTAAGAGCACCACTAATGGCTCTTCCATCTCTGCCTCTTCGAATCCGGCCGCCGCCGCAGCTGCAGCAGCAGCTGCCTTGTCCACCAGTGAGAGAGATGCTTCCCCAATGCCCTCTCGACCTGCTGGACACACGTCCGGTGCGACTCCTTCTTCTTCTCTGACGTCGCAGCCTGCGCGCACAGCAGCAACAGCAACAACGCTCAACGACCGTCGTGTAGTGGGTGAGAGCGCTGCTGGCCGCAAGAACACAACGATGACAGCAACAGCGGCAGCAGCGGCGCCCTCTTTCACGAAGTCGACTTCACTGTGGCAGACCATTTCCAAAAACTTTGCAGACTTTGTGCACGGTGGTGGTGGCAGCAGCAGCTCTCCGCATCGTCTTCCCGCCAACCGCGGTGGACAGCAGCAGCAACAGCAACAGCTGCAGATCCCACAGTCGTCGTCGTCCCCGCTCGACCTCACGGCACAGAATCGTCAGAAGAACGCGCTGCTGCTGCTGCGCGAGGTGGTGTCGCCGGTGGAGCACAATTCGTCAAACATGTCATTTCCTTCTTTTGAGAGCCATGCCGGCCAGACGCCCACCTTCAGGAGTGATAACCATCAGCAACAACAACAACAGCCTCAGAGGAATCGTGTGCAGCAGATGATGACGGTATTGCAGCAGTATCAGACGGAACTAGAAGGACAACGTCAGGCAATGCTGTACAACGTGGGAGGGGCCGCGCCAACCATGTCCTTGACCTTCAAGGATGTGCTGAAAGAGACAGTCCTCTCCTCTGAAATGGGTAATGCTAATAATAGGAACAACATGGCGTTGCCGGTCGAGACGGTGACGTCTGCGACCTTGCTTATATGCGCGTCCTTCTTGTGCGCATGGCGGCGTCGCGGCACGGGCGGCAATAAAGCGTCTGCTGCTGCAGCCGCACTCGCGGCAACACGAGCAGAGAAGGAGAGAACAAAGAAGCGGAGAGGTACAGGTAACGGCGACCACGACGACAATGACGACGACGATGTTGCTGACGAGACAATGACGGAGCCTTACTTCCCCATCTTGCCGTTGGACACGCAGCTGTTCGAGACAGTGTCACCAGGAGTAGGAGCGGACTTTGCGGACGGCCTGCCGTCGCAGACCTTGTACGGGTACAGCTCAAACACGAATACCAACAACAATAACAATAGCAATAACAGCAAGACCAATAACAACAGTACAAGCTACTTTCCTGGCGTGAGTATGGGCGGCCCGTTGCCGCCCGAGATGCTGCTGGCATCGACGGCTATTGCAGATGTGACGGCGAGGGCAGCGCATGTGACGAACACTAAGACGACCGACCCGGAGTGGTTGCTGGTCGACACGCAAATGACCCGCAATGCCTTCTTCCCCGATGTGCTGCTGGTGGGGAAGTACCTGAGGCGGCGGCAGCAGCTGCACCTCCAAAAGCTGCACCAAAAACTACAGCAACAACGGCAACAGGAACAACAACATCTAAGCCTACGAGTGCCCGAAGCAGAGGAGGTGCTGGCCGCCACTGTAGGGCCATCCACCTCCGCTACTTCCCTTGAAGGCGTTGGCGTGGCTGTTGGTGGTGGTGGTGGTGGTGGTGTTGGCGGCGGCGCGAGCGGTCTCGGAGGGAGTCGCAAGAACGTTATTCAAGTGCCTCATGCGAGCGACTACGCCATTCTGTCCTCGGAGTCCTCCTCGCTCGCGCTTCCGTCGCTGCACACAGAAAACACGCACGGCTGTGGGGCGGTGTTTGAGAATGACCCAGAGACGGTGGCGGTGAGTACAGCCACGTCGGCCGGGACTTCTGCAGGGGCATCAGCGGCGGTGGCGCCGTTACTTATCGTGCCAACGCAGGACGACCATGACGACAGCAACACAACCTCTACGAACGAAAGGAGAGAGAAGAAGGGTGAGGAGGGAGAAGAAGAGGACGAAGCTGAGCCCATGCCCAGTCGCGACGACTTGCACTACTATTTGCCCTTCTCTGTTGTAAAGCGCCTGTTCGCTCTCTGCAAAGAGACACAGCAACTCGCCGCCACGCAGCGACGCAACTCGAACCCAAGTACGAGTAGCGGTGGTAATGGCGGAAGTGGCGGCGGTAGCGGCGCTGCGGATGCGCCCGACCAGGCGCTGCACTGGACAGACCGTGCGCAGGTGTTCGTCGAGCGCGCGCTGCCCATCTTCTTTCTCTTCTACAGCGAGTGCCTCGCCGCCACCACCTACGAGGACGACACGTGCGACGCCGCCAAGGAGAGCTATCGCCTCGTTGTGCAATGCGGCAGCGTGGTGGTGAACCGTGCGGTGCGCTCCTACACCATGATGATGAACACGCAGTACACGAGCACGACCATCGCCAACTGCACGGCGGACTTGTCCAACATGGGTCTGCTCTTGGCGTCCTTCAGCTACTACTTCCCACATCAGTTCTCGCAGCTCTTTAAATTGAAGGCGTACCCGCTGCTGTGGTCCATCCTCCGTCAGCACCAGCAGGTGATCATTCAGAATAACCAAGACAAGTTTGTGCGCAGCACGACGACGGTCACGAGCAACACGAACAGCAATGTGCGGAGTAGCGTGCTGTTCAACCAGCGCTACATGCTCCTGCTGCAGCGTGTCTCCTTCAAGGTGCTGGGTGTGCTCGTGCACAACACGTTCAACCAGCTCGACCGCAAGGCGCGGCTCGGCAGGGGGCCGCCGGTGTTCTTGCTGCGTCGGTTCTACGGCCACATCATCGCGCTCACGCAGTTGGGCTTCTACACGGATGAGAGCACGATGCTCACTGCCTCCGAGGAGCGACATGCGGCCAGTAATTCGCACGGGAATGCACGCCGCGGTGGTGGTACTGGTGCTGGTGGTGCTGGTGTCGGGGAAAGAGGTGCAGAGGCGGCAACAGGCGCAGCACGCGTGCTCGGGAATCGCTTCAACAACCTCTTCTCGCTCATGTTCACGAACAGTATAAGTCTCATGGCGCGGGTCTACTTCTATCCCATGGCGCTTTCCACCGCCAGCACAGAGGGCGACCCGCCTAATGAGATGCAGCTGCGCACCTGCGATTGTCGCGCCGGCGACGCGAAGGCGCTCGACTCGGAGCAGCGCCTGCTGGGTCATCTCCTCTTGGAGAGTATGATGGACGTCATGCGGCCCGCGCGGGCGTCATCGGCGTGGTCCGCTGCGGCGGCTGCTTCTGCCGTGACAACGGCAAACAGTGGCGGTGGCGTTGCGCTGCGGCGGCAGCGCACTCTAGAGGAGGAGCGTCAGTCACTCTGCTTCTTTATCATGCGCTACATGCCGCGCTCGTGGTGGCCGGACCATAACAACACCATGTACTACTTTGACCAGCTAGCCGCTGGCGAATACCTGAGCCACCCGCGGCTTTCGCTGCGGCAGACGGCGGTGCGGTGCTGCTTCTTCTTGCTATTCGCAGACTGCCATCGCGCGCGCAGCCAGGCAGAGGAGACGTCTGACGAAGACGAAGGCGATATTGGTGTTGGTGGTGCGAGCGACAGTGCTGTGCGCCAGCGTCGCGAGAAGGTGCGGCGGCACATCCTGGCGCACAAGGACGAGCCCAAGTACTACTGCTCCCTCTTCGCCTACCCTTTCCAGAGCATGCAGCAGCAGCAGCAGCAGGACCAGCACCAGCCTCAGTCCGTCGCGCGGACACCGTACACGCCCATCCCGCACATGTACAGTGATGAAGTCAATGTGTACGTGCATGTGCTAGACGAGGCCCACTCGCGACGTGTGGCGCCGACGCCGATGGCGGCTCTCACCGCCCTCCGGTGCCAACACACAGGCAGTGCACACATCTACGTGCTCCAGCAGACGGTGCATCGGCTGCTCCAAGTGGCGCTGCGTGACCCGTCGCCGTCGCTGCGGCTGCGCATTGTGCAGCAGCTGTTGCGGTCTGCCTCCGCCTACGCTTTCCTCTATCTGCACTCGACGGCGATTAACAGCTTGTTCATCATGATCGAGGACGAGGATGTGCGCGTGGCGGTGGAGGCGGTGCGTCTGCTGCGTCGCCTCGCGCCGCTGAACCCGCCCGCCATCTACCCTCGTCTGCGCACCAAGCTGCTGACGCTGCTGACCGACATGGGGCTGCGCCTGACGCAGCTGCAGGAGTTCCGGCAGCAAGGTGGACACATCCGTGCGCAGCAGCAACAAACGCAACCGCAACAGCCATCCACGCGCGGACAAGCGGCGGGTGACATGGCGCGCACTTCCACGGGTGTGACCGATGTCATCGAGGAGGAGGAGGAGGAGGAAGATATGCTGGACGAGTTGGACCGCGGCGAGGACGGCGACAACGCCAGCTTCAGCGGCGGCTCTGCGGCGAACGATTCCGCCACCGGGAGCAACCAGGAAACGCCGTCGCCCGAGTCCGACTCGGTGCAGCCGTGGGACTCTTCTGCGGCGGCGTCCTTGTCTGGCGTGCCATCCTCCATGACGGGCAACCATCTGTATGGTGCAGGGCGCGCCGGTGGTGCCGGTGGTGGGGCGCGCCACGCGGCGGCGGCAGCACCGCGGCTCACGACGCGCACGCCCAAGAAGTACGGCGGTGCGGGCGGGTCAGCCCCGACGAAGGTGAACGTCATGTACGAGAGCATCAAGCTGTCGGAGCCGGAGGTGACGCTGCTGGTACAGCTCGTCTTCTCCATCACGCACTCCACACCGCTCTATCTGCGCAGTGTGCTGCGCATCTTGTACGATATTTTGCTGTACCCGCAAGATGTCCTCACCACCTATGAGAGCATCGGCAGCAGCGGTGTCCAAGACGACGAGGACGAGGATGACGAGGAAGACGAGGAGGAGGACGAGATGCTGCAAGGTGGTGGCGGCAACAGTGTGAACTACGTTCGCTACTACCGCGGTGGGAGTCGAGAGCGAAACAGCAGCAACAACAACAACAACAACTTAAACGGCAGCACCAACAACCGCACAGAGACAGGCGGAGACCGCAGTAGCAGTGCCGCCAGGCAAGCGCACCGCAGCCGCCGTCAGTCCTACAACAACAGCATCAGCAGCGCGGTGATCCAGTCGCTGGAGGTGCTGCGAGTGCTGTGCCAGGACTGCATCAAGGACGAGAAGCCCTACTTCGACCCCTTCATCCCTGTTGTTGCGCGGCAGCTGGAGCTCACGAGCGACGAGAGCTACTCCGCCTCACGTCGCAGCTCCTCCGGACATCACCACCACCATCACCGCGACCACCGCCACCACCAGCAGGAGAGCGCGCGGCTGCACGTGGCACTGCTCGCGCTGCAGGCGCTGCTGCAGAACAGCACCAACATTGCCTCCGCCAAGAACTTGGCCGACGTGCAGTTCATCTTGCACCGTCTTCACATCTTGCTGTTCCAGCGACCGCCTGTGGGGCCGCAGAATGCGATTGCGGTGCTGCAGCTATTGGGCAGCCTCGGCACCATGTCGCCTGTGCTCTATCTCGAGGAGTACTACCAACCCCAGTCTGTGCTCTCGCGTCGGATGCAGGAGGGCTTCGCGGTGCCGCGATTGTGCGTCTTCTTGGAGCAGGAGCGGCAGCGGCGCCACCAGGCCTCGACCTACCTGAATCACTACATTTTTGGCCGCCGACCGCACAGCGCCGCCAACAGCAGCAGCAGCCACAAGCGGGCCGCCGCTGCCGCGATGGACGACCTGAACGCGGCGACGATTCTGTCCGGAAATAATGGTGGCGACGGTGGGGAGTACGGTGATGATGTGGAGCTGAACGCGCCGTGGTCGGAGGGGGCGGTGCTGCCCACGAGCGCGACGCCAGAGGGCGCCGTGCTGCAGTGCCGTCTGCGGATTGGACGCTTCCGCGCCTTCTGCCCGGAGGCGTGGCCGGATACCATCCTGCACGTACTGCTGCACACCTTGCAAGCCTACTACACGCGCACCATCACCTTGTCAACGGAGGGCCTGTGCGAGTGTGTGCGCGCCATCGTGGCGGTGCTGCAGACGACGGACTGCGTGCTGCTGCTGCCGCTGTACCTGCCCGCTTTCCTGTCTCTCGCCTTCATGCTCGTGGAGCCGGACGATTCGATGGCGATGCTTGTGGTTGCACAGATGCCGGCGGCGCTCGGCGGTGCGACCTCGTCGCTGCTGACGCCGGAGGAGGAGGGCCGCAGCCGCCTCCCGCGGCACCGCCTGCCCGTCGTGCGACAGTGCGTGCTCTTCGGCCTCGTCGAGCTTGTGGAGCGCACTGGGCGCGGCGTCGCGCCGGTCTACAAGATTCTCTCCAGCTTCCTCCACCACATGTGGTCTGTTTCGCTGTCGACGCTGCAGCCCTGTTGTGCCCTGCTGCTCGCTCTGCAGCGGGCCGTGCCGGAGCTGCTGCAGGAGGACATCACGACGTGGGTGTCGCTGCTGCTGACGGCCATGTTTGTTTATCGCGACCGGCTGGAGAAGCTGACGTCGCCGGCCGCGCCCGCGCCCGCTTCGCGCCACCACACACGCGCGTGGAGGCAGGCAAAAGCGATGGCGCAGCCAGGACGGTCGCCGCGGCCGAGAGGTGTGCCGGATGACGACAACGACAACAGCAACGCAGCACAACGCGAACGAGAGGAGCAAGAGGAAGAGGAGGAAGAGGCTGCAGCAGGTGCTCGTGTCTCTCCCAGCGACTCCGGTGCCTATGTGGACGCAGAGGCGGAGGCGCACGCGGCGGCTGTGTGCGCGTCGCTCGAGGTTGTCACGTGCACGCTCATTATGCTGCGGCCACTGGCGAATAGCATCCTCGCTGAGACGGTCGTGCTCAACGCCTGCTCGTCCTTTCTCGGCACGGCGACCACCTACACGGCAGGCAGCACGAGCACGCAGAACAGCATGAACGACATTGTGGGGATGGCTGCCGGGACAACAACAGCATCACCAATGTTTGAGGAGACGGCACGCGGCAGCAGCAGCAGTGGTGGTGCTGTTGTGGATCTGATGCGCAGTGCGATGGAGGTGCACCGCGCCATGGCGAACCGTCACCTCTCACAGCTGCTCGTCGCCTACCTCTCCGACGGGCAGACGAGCGGTGTGGCGCCCAATGTGTTGCAGAGCTGTCTCGTCGTGCTAGAAGGTCTGCTGGTCGTGCATCTGCAGGCGCTGCGGCAGGTGGCAGGCGGCGCTGGCCTGCCGCGCGCGGAGCACAACAACAACAACAGCAGCAACAACTTTGATAACAAGAACACCGGGGCGACAACAGACGCCAAGAAGGAAAAGGCGGCGGCAGTGTTCGACCTGCGCGGCCTCACGCCCGGGCAGCGCGAGCGTCTTGAGAAGGAGCTGACGCTGCGCCGGCATATGCAGGTGCTGAGCGGCGGAGGCGGCTACCACCACTCCAGCACCAGTGGCACGGCCGCAGGCCCAGGCCCTTCATCGTCTGCCACCGGAGAGAGCGCAGCGGCTGCTGGCCATCACCACATGCGAGGCCCTCACCGCTTGGAGGACACCTGGTGGGGCATGACGTCACCGCTGCTGCGCCTCGCCCTCTGCCGCGAGGACAACACGACAGCTGTCATGCGCTTCTTCCCGATGCTGCTGCTCGCGGATGACGTGCGGAGCGGCACCTCCGCGGTGCTGCCGCTGTCCGTCACGTCGTGGGAGTCCTTCGCAGAGCTGGACATCTTGGCCTGCTTCCTGTACAGCCTGTCGCTCACACCGCGGCGGATGAACGGTAGCATCCTCTACTACGCGGAGCAGCGCTTTGGGGCGTGGAGTCCGGTGCTGCCCTTCCTGCGGTGCCTCACCTCCAGCAGCTACGTGCCGAGGCTCTGCGTCGGCGAGATGTCGGTGGAGTCGGCCAAGGCCATCTACGAGCATCCCACGCAGGTGGTCGTGCACACGGCAGGAGAGGAGGAGGGCCGCAGCGGCAGCGGCAGCAAGCCACCAGGGCCGCTCGACCGGATGGCGCGCGCGTCCTCGCTGCACGACTCGGATGACACGGTGGCGATGACCGGCGGAGGCGGCCCCGCCTCACCGCCGTCCATCACGACCACCAACACGGAGCGCTTCTCGTTCCGCCGCCGCGGAGGGACGATGAGCAGTCGCTTCGTCTCGACGAACAGCCTCGACGCCGTCGGCTCGTGGACGTCAAGCACGTTGGTCGCCGGCGCGTCGCCCAAGTCCTCGCGCGCGGGCACCCCGTCGTCTGCCCAGCCGACAACGCAGCGGCCCGCGCCGTCGACGATGGACGCGGGCGCAGAGGCGTACAACGGCTGGCACAGCCCGACGAACCGCCAAGGACTGCCGGTGCCGCGCGGCATGCCAGGGACGACGACCTCTTCCGTGGCGGGCACCGCACGCACTACCACGGGGACGGCGCCGCCATCGCCGCAGCCAATCTCCACTGCGCGTCAGCTGCCACACTCGATCCCGATCCCATTGCTGCCGTCCTCGCCCTCCGACCTCATCTCGGCGTACCCCGCCATGCGGCAGCAGCATCAGCATCAACAACAGCAACAGCAACAACAGCAGGTGGCGTCGTACCCTTCGCAGATGTGCGGTGGCGACAACAGCAGCACCGGCGGCGAGCTCTCTTCGACGTCCCCACCGGCCATCACGTCCGTGACGACAGCGACCATTGTGGGCAACCACCCGCTGCTGACGCTTTCCTTCTTCGGCCCTCCATCCAGCTCCAACTCGCCGGTGCAGCACGCGCGGCGGCCTTCGCAGCTGACTGGCTCGGCCGTGCTGTCGGGGTACGCCTCTGGCTCTGGTAGCGGAGATGGCAGCGGCAACGGCAACATGGCGGCTGCCGCTGTGGCGGCGACGAACGCCGTGGGGTCTTCATTGCTGCCACCGCTTGCCATGGACGCCGTTGCGGCTGCGGCAGCGGCTGCGCCTGCAGCAGCGCAGGGCAACATGGCCAGCACGCCCCAGCAGCCGTTTCAGTTGGAGGTGTCAGAGCGGCTGCTTTCCTTATCCTCCAACAATCTCGGCGAGCGCGAAGATAGCATGCGCGAGGCGGTGTTGTTGCCGGCACAAGGAGCAGACGGTCCCACGTCGCAGCCGTCGCCCGCCTTGGCGACGCTGGCACGTCCGTCCGAGCTGCAGCTGCGCCAGCACGCGACGGAAGCTGGCACCGAGCCTCATGCGGCGGCCTACACGCTGCAGATGCCCTCTTACTGTCATCTGACGGAGGAGGGCGGGCGGTCGCCGACACCGTCACAGGAGATTGATGGCGTTGCGACCGCTGCAGCGGCCGCTGCGGCTGCTGGCCACCCATCAACCTTCACCTCCTCGCGGTCGTCCCCACCTCCTCCACCTGTGTTCGACGTGGACGGTGGCAGCCGCAATGAGAGCCGCACGTACCACTTCTCTCCCAACCCGGCGCGGAGCGAGGGCGGCGCCTCTGCCTACCGACGCTCCGACATGCCGCTGCTGGCGCGCTTCTTGAAGCACCAGGATATACGACCGCCCGGAGGGATGAAGAGCGCGCGGGCGGAGCGAGAGGAGGAAGAGGAGGAGATGGCGGCGGTGTCCACGAGCACGTCGGTGCGCCGCCAGCGACACGCGGCGACGACGATTGTGCCACCGACGAGCGGTGGTGGTCGCAGCACTGCCGCAAGCCCCAAGACAGCGGCCGACGAAGGAGGCAACGCGAGCAGCAGCAGGGCGCCACTTGTGGAGAACGCCTCGCAGCACGCCTGCTCCACCGCGTGGCGCAGCTGGTTCGAGCAGTTTGCCTTTACTGTCTTCAACAACTGCACAGCCCCGTGCGTGGTGGCGTGCCGCACCTTCATCAAGCACTACAAGCGCTCCGTGCTGTATTCGGACCTGCTGGCTGTGGCGTGGATGCACAACTTGCTGGCGCTGCGACCGGCGGAGCTGGACGAGTGGCTGCAGGCGCTCGCCGCCTTCTACGCTTACCACACGAACCAGGCCGTGCCGCATCGGGTGACGGTCGAGCTCGCGCGATTCTGCCACCTGCTCCGCCTCTACAGCCGCTCGCTCTTCACCACGGCGGTGCAGATGCACATCGTGGACCGCAACCTGACCGACGCGATGCTGGCGCGCTGTGCGCAGTGGTCCCGCAACGCGCCGATGGCCCTCTTCTACACAGAGCGCAGCGTCGTGAGCGTGTGGAACACGGAGCTGCAGCAGCGCCTGTCGCGGCAGCTCGCCCTCACATCCTCGTGCGCTGACGGGAGCAGCGATGACATGAACGCCGGCAGCGGCAGCCTGGAGAGCCGGCTGCACGGTGGCGGACTGAGCGGCGCGAACCACCCGGTGTTGCGATCTAGCACGAACAAGCTCATCTTTTCGATGAGTGCCGTGTCGGCGTCGAGCTTTCCGATTTACGTCTCGCCGGGGTCGCCGCGCCTCCCGCAGCTGTCCTCCTCGAGCGGCCAGACGGATGTGCTCAACGCGGCCGACGCGCTGCTCGCCTCGCTGCCGCTCACCCTCTCGCTCGTGCAGTTGTCCACGCTGCTCGACGACCTCGCGTATCCGTTCAAGCAGCGCGCGCTCTTGTGCTTTCACCCGCAGCTGAGCCTGTCTTATCTGCCGCTGCTGCGACGGGAGAACCGGCTACGAGAAGGGGATGACGACGATGACGACCACGACCACGATCACGCTGATGATGGCAGCGGCAAGACAGCAGCAGCGGGGAGAGACAGATGGCACGGAAAGGAAGAAGAGGAGGATGCCTTGTTGAACGGGCATGAATGGGTAGGAGGAGGCGAGACGGCGAAGCAAGCGGGGCGCTCACGCTGGAAACACTTCTGCGCAAGGCGAATCATGACCTGCCAGCACCCGTACTGGAGTTCTTGGACATGGCCTACAGCGCCTCGCGCAAGTACTTGCAGAGCGCAGAGTTGGTGATTGTGGGGGCGGACGGACAGCCGCTGACGATCACACACGTCGGCGGTGGGGGAGAGGTCAAAGAAGTCTTCACGTGCTTCGACGCCGTTGCTGTGACGGGTGCGATGCGCTGCTACCTCAACCATCTCGATTTCCACAATGTCGTGCTGCTCTGGGAGCGGGTCAAATGCAAGCCCTTCTTGCTGTCACCCCTCACGCAGCCGACCCTGCCGCTGTACGGCGACGAGGACAAGGAGCCCAGCAGCGGCTCGCCCAACAGCAGCCGCCACACCCACAGCATCCACAACAGCAACAAGCCACAACGGACGCTGGAGGAAGTGCGAGATTCGCTGGGCCCAGTGCCCGCGACGATCGCCACCTACGCCGGCCTCGCCGCGGAGGTGCTCTCGCACTGGGACACGGTGCGCGAGGTGGCGCACTACACGCTCTTCCCCAGCCGTGTCGGGTTCGACTTCTCGAGCTACAGCAGCGAAGAGGGTGGCGCCGCGGGTGGCAGCGGTTTCTCCACGCATGTGTCCAGCGCGACGTGGGAGAAGCTGCGCGAGCACACGTCGCCGTACGGCAACCACAACAGCAGTGCCGGTGCCGGTGCCGGGCCTACGAGCGCCTTCGATCGACATGGTAGCGCAGATGCGTCGCCGCTGCACGCGCAGCTGCAGGTCTTCTACAGCGCCGCGCTTGTCGCGACGCGCCGCTTCGCCGAGGCAAAGGACATGCTGACGACCGTGCGCAACTCGATTCAGCACACCTACACGGTCTTCTACACCAATCATGCGCGCGCCAAGAAGGACTCGCACGCGCTGTTCCAGCAGATCTCCGACCTCTCAGAGGCGGTCTACGCCATGGAGCAGTCCAACGCGCAGCGTGTCGAAGAGGAGGCCGACGGCAATGAGGAGGAGCTGGTGCCGCTGTCCGTCGAGGATGTGCTGCACGAGGTGCGCGGCTTCAAGTACAAGGCGTCCACGGTGCGACGGCTCAACACCATCGCGTGTCGTGTGCTGCCCATGACGATGAACACGTTTCAGTCTCTAGAGACCATCGCCGTCCGCAGCTCCTTCGCGCCGCCATACTGGCAGATCGAGAACATGTACATTGTGGCGCAGCGCATGGTGCGCGACGGAATGCCGCTGCGAGGGGCGCAGGTTCTTTACCACTTTGAGAACCTCTCCGGCAGCACGCACAACGCCGAGGAGATGCTGCTGTACCGCCAGAAGTTGCGCCTCGAGCGCTACCGCTACTTGGTGCGGCAGTCGCACTCCATCCAGGCTCTGCGCGAGCTGTATGCCTCCATCACGTTGTCCCTGCGCGCAGACCTGCTGCGCACCGGCAACAGCAGCGGGGACGACAGCAGCAACGGCAGCAATGGCGGGGCGCTGCCGTCCACGCACACCTGCGACGGCGTCCCGCTGAACGAGCTGCTTTCCGAGACGATGGCCGTCAAGCTGCCGTCGATGATCACGGCGAGCGAGCTGGGTGCGTCGGTCACGCCGTTTCAAGTGGAGATGCTGCTGCTGAGTGTCTCGTGTCGGCGCCGGCTCAACCACGTGACGACGTCGGTCGCGCTCTCGCTGCGGAACCAGGAGCAGCGGCACCACCCGCGCTCGTCGTCCCGTGCCGCCGGTGACCGCCGGCGCGTGCGGCGCACGATGGCAGGCGACAGCCCCAGTAGTGCGCCCGAGTCCTACATGCCGTCCGCTCCTGTCGACATGAAGAGCCGCTCTGCCACGTGGGCAGAGAAGGAGCGGCTGCGGCCGGCGGGGCTGTTCGGCCACGTTGGCGGTGGCGGCGACGGCAGCAGTAGCACGACGCCCACACCCATGGGACAGAGCGGCCCGTCAGAGGACGGGCAGCAGCAGCAGCAGCAGCAGCAGATGGGGCCGAAGAGCGCCGTCTTTTACATGCCGCCTGTCTCACCTGTGTCACCCTCGCTGGCGCGGCGCTTTCCTGTCGCGCCCAACGCGCGAGCGGCAGGTGCACCGCCGGTGATGGCCACCGACGCGGCAGCAGCGGCGGCGGCGCGTCTGCGTGGCGCGGCGTCGGCACCACCCGACATTGCCACCGCAGACACCCGCCACGTGCACGGGCGGCGACACACCGCTTCGCGCAGCAGCGACATGCAGCAGCCGCAGCAGTACACCGTGCCGCCGTCGAACCACGACGAGGACGAGGAGATGCCGACCGGGGCCGGCCGTGCGACGCAGCGAGCGCCGACCCCGCGGTCGTCTGTGCTGCTGGCGGCGATGGAGGAGGAGGAAGAGGAGGACCTCACGGCGGAGGGCACGCTGCTCACGGAGTACTATCTGCTTGAGCACGCGCTCAGTATCGCGCCGACGCACGCGCCGGTGTGGCGCGAGTTTGGCCTGCTGCTGTTCGACGTGTGCATCGCCATGCACGCGGAGTGGCGCTCGACGCGGGATACAGAGACACTGCACAACTTCTTGCAACAGTCCGCGAAGGCGATTGCGGCGCTGCAGCGTGCCTCGCTGCTTTGGCGCGACGCGGCGACGGTGGCGGTGGGCGGCCTTGGGCCCTTCACGACGACAGCGCACCGGCGCCAGCGGCACTCCCGCAGCGCGCTGCCCTGCGCCCACATGATGGCCAAGGCGCTCTATCTCGCCGTGCTCAGTGAGAACAGCTTCGAAGAGTACGAAAGCGCGCTGCGACAGCAGCAGCAACAACAGCAGCAGCAACAGCAACAACATCAAACGCCCCACCACACTGCCCCGCACATGATGCGCCAGATGAGCACGCTGACGACGACCATGAGCAGCGAGAGCGGGGCTACGGGGTTTGGCATGCAGCAGCCGATGAGCACCAACACGCTGGATGCGCTCGGTGGCAGCTCCTTCGCGTCGCCGCTCGTCGCTGGCTACGGCCACGGGTCGCTCAACGCGGTGAGTTTCAACAGCTACCCGTACCTCACCGTCGCCATGCCGGTTGCGTTCAGCAGCCCCACGGTGGATGAGAGCAGCACATCGGCGGCGGCGCAGGCCGCAAATGCGAACAATAGCAGTATCCCGCGCAACGAGGACAGCAATAGCAGCAACACAGGTAAACAGAACACAAACCAGCTCAACAACAATAACAATAACAATAACAACAACAGTAGCAACAGCGGACGCATCGGCGGCGCGAGCAACAGCCGCGCCAGAATCACGCTCAGTCTGACACACCCCAGCGGTCTCGCCGCGCTCGACATCACCGCGCCGACCTTCCCGCTGTGGTGCTCCATCCCGTCGCTGCTCGTGGCGACCGCGACGCAGCACGCCGGTGTGGCGCGGCTGCTCGCGGACATGTGCACGCGCTCCAAGGCGCTGCTGCACCAGTTTGTGTTTTGTCTTGTCGCCGCGTTCGAGGGGCAGGAGGAGTTGCGGCGACAGCTGCCCAACCTTGCACACGTGAATGGGTGTGGGGTGCCACCAGGTGCGGCAGCGGCAACGACGGTGTCTGACAAGGGTGGCGCCGCTGTGCCCTTCATGGCCTCGCCGTCTGGCCCCGGCTCTCCGTTCTTGCAGAAGAAGCGCAGCGGCCTGAACCTGACATCGACGGCTGCTGCACCGTTGGCGCCCAGTGTTGTCAATCAGAATCACAACAACAACACCCATAACAATGTGGGCACGAGCAGCAGTAGTGCGAATGTAGCGAATGCGATTGGGCTCTCGAGTGGTTTCCTCACCCCGATCGGTACGGGAAGTGGCAAAGAAGGCAGCCCCTACTTTGCAGCCGCTACAGCTGGTGCAGCGGGAGGAGCCAACGCCCCAGCCACCATCCCTGGCCAGCCGCTCGCGGCCATCCTGCAGCTGATCGCACAGCGCAGCCGCAAACACGCGTCCATCATCTACAGCACCAAGCAGTTCTGCAGCTTTGCGGCACAGTCGCCGCCGCACCAGCGGTGGCAGCAGCAGCAGCAGCAACAACAGCAGCAGGCACGAGGAGCCGGCGTCGACTTTTCGTGGGAGGACTCGGCGACCAAGATCAACGCGTCGCACTTCAACTACTACACGCGACAGATGGGCAGCACACGGATGCCGATGCAACTCATCCTCAACTCAGAGGACTGTCAGCTGCCCGCGCCGGTGTGGTACTTGCCGTCCTCCCTCGCGGTGGAGGATGCGTTGAATGAGCACGACAAGGATGACGACGACGATGATGACGGAACAGAGACGGGTCGGTCGCGCGCGCAGCGGATGCAGCAGGCGGCGCAGAACAAGGCGAGCCGGAAGAGCTGGTTCGCGAAGCGCCGCACGAACAAGAGCGGCAGCCGCTCCCACCCGGCCCATCATCACCACCATCTCTTCCCTGGCAAAGCGCGACGCACGGACCCCTTCTTCAAGCCGGGCGGCGGTGGGGCAGGAGGCAGGCGGGTCGGGAACAAAGCCGGTGGTGGCGGCGGCGGCCACAAGTCTGCAGCAGCAGCAGCAGGTGCGGCCGCCGGAGGTGAAGCAGGAGGAGCTGGAGGAGCAGGGACAGCAACAGCTGCAGAAGGTGCAACTGGCGCAGCACGCATGGCGGCCGCGGAGTCCCAGTACGGACGCGCGGCCAAACCATACAACCCGCTCTACGGCAACGGCAGCCCGCACTATGCGAACGAGACGAACGAGGCGATGGAGGGATCGCTGCTGCGCTTCCAAGACGTGAGCGCGGAGCAGCTCAAGTCGATCATGTGCGTGCGGCGCCGCATCGTGGCGGTGGGCTCGTCCTACCTGCAGCCAGAGCATCAGCAGCACCACGTCTCGTCGTCCACGTCGGCGGCGACGGCGAACAGCAGCGGCACGAGTGGCCTCAACGGCAGCACGAACAACAACAACAACAATAACATGAGCAGCAGCAGCAGCACACCCGCCCATTGCTTCGCGCGAGAAGAGATCTTTACGTTGTGCTTGTCGGACGGACACGATGTGCACTTCCACTTGGCGGTGGACCACAACTCAACACCGCACCCGCTCACGGCGATGGGCGTCGTGCGCGGTCACGCACTGTACACCAACACCACCAACAATGAGAGCAGCACCATCCACCCGTACGGCAACATGATGCACAACGGCAGCTACACCAATAACAACAACAACAACACCGCGACCGTCACGGCCACCACGAGCGGCAGCAACAGCTTCACCGCGACAGGCGGCTCCGCTTCGACCGCGGCCATGCCGCAGAGCCTCGCTGGCACAGCGGCAGCGGGGGTGTCCGTGTACGGAGCGGTGCCGAGCGCCGCCAACAGCTGCACCAACCTGCCTCCCTTCGCAGCAGCGACAGCGGCGGCCGGCGTGACCACGGCAGAGTCGCACGCGGTCGTGATGCCGTATGCACTGATGGAAGGCGCGATGAGCACCATGCTCTCGCACAGCCCCCTCATCACGCTCCGCCGCCCAATGGTGCTGCCCCTCAGCGTCACGCTCTACATGACGCAGCTGCCGAACCGCGTGCAGCGGCCGTACCTGTGGCTGACGACGCTCAACGCCCGGCAGCGCGGCGAGGCCCTGCCGTGGTCACCCAACACGCCCTGCTCGCTGCACTACCTGCACCAGCAGTACGAGGAGCACCTGCGGCAGAAGGAGGCGGCGGCGGCGGCCGAGCGCGCCTTCACGGAGACGGTCACGGAGATGGTGCGGCTGACCGAGGCGCAGTCGGAGCTGCCGCTGCAGAAGGAGGCCACTTCGGCCGACTCCGGCGACAATAGCAACAACACCAACAACAATAATAACAATCAGAACAACAGCAACAACGGTGCTGGTGCGGCGGCGTCGGCGTCCGAGCTGAAACACACACGGCTCATCAGCCTGCACCACCGCCGGCGCCACGCTGCCATCTACGCCCAGCTGCTCGCCCAGTCGTACGACTCGGGCGACTTTGGGCTGCTGAAGCAGTTGCTGAAGCGACGGCTGAACGCGAAGCCGGCCACCTTCTCCCCCGGCGCGGCCGGCAAGGAGGAGCGCTACGCCTTCTACGTGATGCTGCCGCGCCCTATGGAGGAGATGGAGGTGCTGCTGCACGCGCTGGAGCAGGTGGACCTGGACTATGAGGCGCGGCTGCGGGCGGAGCAGCTCATACCGGAGGAAGCGCCGCTGCCGTGGGAGGCGGGACGTTCGCCGGCGTCTAACACCAACACAGCTGCGGCCGCTACTGTCTCTGCCGCGCCCAAGACGTCGGCCGACTACGCGCCGCTGCCGCCAGACGAGCGGCGGGACCGGCGCCTGACGGAGCTCCTCGCGGAGCGGCGACAGACACTGCGCGTCGTGGTGCTGCAGCAGGAGGCGCGGCGCCACGACGGCGCGCTAGAGGCGGCCGTCAACACCATCAGCAGCGACAGCGCTCAGTGGGATGAGGTGCGCCGCAGTCTCACGCAGGAGATGGCGGAGTGGAGCATCGTCAGCTACCTCTTCGACCTGGGTGGTCGCTCCGCTGGGCGCTTCTTCGTCGACACGGCGAGCGGGCACGTGGCGACGCACGACCTCGGCCGGTGGGCGCTGCAGGCGCCGCCGGTGGAGACGACAACCGCGGGCTACCTCTGCGCGACATCCACGACGGGAGCCGCGCATGGCAGCGCCAGCGGTGGTGGTGGCGGTGGTGACCGACACCGCAAGGGCAAGCTCGTCATGATGGTGGACGCGATGCCGCCCGGCACGTACGCGAGCAGCATCCCTTCGTCTCGCAATGCACACGAACAGCAACAACAGCAGCAACAACAACAGTCCATGTCGAGTCCAGCCCTGAGTCTCAATCCGTTTTGGAGTGTCATCAACAGCACGTCGGACAGCATGGAGACAGGTCCGAAGGGCGGAGAGGCGCCGCGACAGCGACTGCTCAACCCAGGCGGCGCACCGCCGCAGGCCGCTTCCTTTCCATCTGCCACCACAGCCGCCATCTCGAGCACGTCTTACTTGCTCGTCAACCCCGACTGCTTGCTGCCGGAGCGTCCGACGCTCTTGCACGGCGAACACAGCGGCAGCGGTCTTGGCGGGAGTCACACAGGCGACATGGGCCGCGGCGGCGCTTCGTCCACGACGTGCATCACGCGGCGGCACTTCCGCGCGGACAGCAACGACGGCAGCAGCGGCAGCGACGGTGACGCGAGCAGCAGTGACGACGATAACACTGGCGAGGCCGCCGATGACAACGACAGCGACGGCAGCAGCAGCACCAGCCACAGCGACACGCGCACGAACTACTCGCGCGCGTCGACGGAGGAGGGCGGCGAGAGGCGGCGGCAGCAACAGAAGGGTTCCATCGCCATCGCCTCCACCGCTGCCCTGCTGCAGACGCCGTTCCCCACCACCGATGCGACCTACTTTCGGCTGACACAGAGCCTGGTGAAGGTGCTGCCGCTGCAGACGCCGTACAACTTTTTCCTCGCCCACGCGTCGGAGTGTCTCTACTTGCTCTTCGACTTTGTGCGCGACTTCACTGGCTTCACCCTCTTCGGCCTCGACGAGATGCGGCCGCTCATTTTCTCCACCGGACCTGTACCGCAGGTGGGCGGCGGCAGCGGCCAGCGCAGTGGCACGGCGGCAGCGCCACCACCAACAGCACCACATCAGTGGAACGCAAACACGAGCGGGAGTCGCACACTGGGCGGCTCTAGCGGCGCAGCGCTGCCGCCGACCGCGCCCGCCTTCTTCTCGCCGACGTCGCCGTCCATGTCGGTGTCTGGTGCTGCCACATCGGGCGCGACAGCGGCCGGCGCCTCCACCACCGCCGCTGTCTCTGGCGGGGTGGCGGCGCCCATCATCCCGCCCACGCTCGCGGATCTGCGCTGCTTCAACGCGTCTTCGCTGCGAGCGAAGCTGTCTTACGATGTGCGTCTCGTGCGCGCGCCGGACAACCTGCGTACTACCGCGCGGCAAGTGCGCGCGGCGCTGCAGCGACAGCGGGAGAGCGACGAGGCCTACGTGACTGCCTACTACCGCCGCTACCTCCGCCGCTTGCACCACCGCGACGAGGACGACAACGACGAAGCCGACGCAAACGAGGCGGCAGATCTGAAGGCGCTGGCGGAGCAGGCGCAACAGGCCGCGCGCGATGCAGCGCTGTTGAACACGGAGGAGCAGGAAGACGGTGACTCCGATGACGAGAAGACGGAGCGGCGCCGCGGCGGGGGCAGGATGAATCTGAACGACAACAGTGAACCTGCCTACGAAATCGCCTACGACTTTGTTGCTCAGCTGATCGCAGGCGCGGTCGACCCTCGCCGACAGATTGGCGTCGAGGTCATCTCGCCGCACCGATGGTCGTGGTGGGCGCCGCAGTGGTAACGTTAACCGCTTTGCACAGCTACATTCTTTTTTTTTTTCCTTTTTCTTTTTGTCATTCAACTTGAAACCGAACTCATACACACTAACATAAGAATACAAAAGCAACTGAAGGAAAAAAAAAAAAGATAAGTAAAATATGGATGTTGCTCCTGCGCAAGGAAAACAAGTAACGCTCTTTCTTTTGTGCATAAATGAATATCTGTCATTCATTTTATTTCATCTTTCTTTTCTACTTCCTATTCTTCTTTGCTTTCAAAAAAAGGAAACCACACACATACATCAATAATACAAAAGGACAATAACAATCAAGTAAGGAAAAGCACATTTTCTTTTTTCTTGTTCTCTCTCTCTTCTCTTTCTAGAAAAAAACAAAAAAACAAAAAACGTAAATCGAAAATGATGCGTCGACTCTCTCCGCAGTGTCTCTCGGCCACTGCCTACGCGCAGCGCGTTAGCCCTCTTCGCGTCTCGCTCGTGCCGTTTAGTTTCTCCACCAATAATAGTTCTGCCGCTGCTAATAGTAGTAGCAGTACGGGTGGTAGTAGTAATAGTAACCCTGGTGCAACGTCCGCCTCGCCCAACACAAGTGCGGGCGCTGCCGCTGCTGCGACAGGGGCTGCAGATGTGCCGCCGTCTGCCAACGGCTTCGGCCCGCAGAGCCACAGTGTGCGGCAGCTCGTGCGCGCGCTGCACCACCACCCAGCAGAGCAGCGTGAGGCCGCGCTCACCTGCACACGCCGTGCGAGCGACTTGTCGGTAGAGGGCGCTGCGCTCGCGCAGAGTTTGCTCCGCCGACAGTCGGCGGCCGGACAGGCGTCTGCTGGTGCTGCGGCATCATCAGAGGCGCAACGACCTGCTGGCTTTCTACTTCGGGAGGACGCTACAGCTGCTCCTGCCACTACTACTACGGAAGGAGCAGCAACAACTACAGCCACCTCAATAGACAACACCGCTTCCAGCGAGGCGGACGCCATGGCATGCACCCCCGATGGGGTCTGCGCCACCTACTACACGGAGGCGGCGAGCGAGGCGCAGGTGACGCAGCAGTTCGTCACGGACCGTCTCTTCAGCGGTGTGAGTGTCGCCGTCATTGACACCCTCGACGTGGCGCCGTTCCACACCGGCAACGGCTTCGAAACCGCATCGCCGCTCTTCCCGGAGCACCGCGCGGACGCGACGCGGATGCCGCTGCTCGCGTGGCTGCAGGAACAGGGCGCGACCATCGTGGGCAAGCTGCAGTGCCGCAGCCCCTTGTCCCTCAACGAGGGCTGCTTTTTCGGTGAGGACAAGCCCAACGCCGTGGCGGTGGCGGCCGGCTCGGCGCACTACGTCGTGACCACGTCGCTGCGCTCCCCTGCCGCGTTGGGCGCCTGCGCATCGCACGACCTGCTCGGCTTCAAGCCGACGTCACAGACGATCGGCACCTTCTCGCGCGGGAAGCAGTTCCGGCAGTCGCTCACGATACCGTCCACGTCGATCGGCATCGTAACAGCCCGCCTGGACGATCTCTCCTTTCTGTGGCAGGCGTACACTTCTGCGGTGAACGCAGAGATGCTCTTCCACGACCACTCGCACGGACAGACACAATCGCAACAACAACAACAGCAACAGCAAAAAGAAAAGGAAGAGAAGAAAAAGAAGAAGGCGGCTGCTTCCAACAACGAGGCGGACACGATTTCCATCGACCGCACGCACGAGGAGATTGCGCTGCAGGTGAAGCAGAAGGATGACACGCGGGACGACCAGGTGTACGAGGAGCCCTCGGAAGAGGCGGTCTTGAACTACATGGCGGAGGCCTCGGAAGGCAGCGGAGGTGCCACTACCACAGGCGCGGCTTCCCTCGAGGAGAAGCAACAGATGCGTGAGGATGCCAAGGCGAATAGCAGCGGCAATGCCGCTGCCTCTGCCGCTGCTCCTGCTGCCGCGAAGACAGCCAGCAGCACCACCACCGCTACACCCGCTGCGGGAGAGAAGCAGGACGGCGACAAGACAGATGCAACCAAAACAGACGCTGCTGCTACTGCTGCCGCCGCTGCAGCGTGGCGGGCAAAGCTGCGACAGGGCCTAACAGTTCTGACAGCACAGGCCGCACGGCTGCGCTCGCCGCGCCAACTGTTCCGCACCGCTGCAGATCAGGAGGCGACCGCCAAGAAGAAGAAGAAGGACCAAATCGCCGATATCGATGTCGGCTGGCGCGATTACAACGCCGCCGCGATGGGCGGCGACACCTTCCACCTCATCTCCACCGTCCGCAGCAGCGGCCACGCGAGCAACACGAACGACCAGCGACAGCAGCAGCAGGCGGCGGTGCAGCGCAGTTTGAGCGCACGCTTGCAACGCCTCCCACGGCGCCTCCACAAGCGGCTGAAGCGCGCCAACCGGCGCCTCTTCCGCCACTCCATGCAGCTGTACAACCGCCTGCGCGGGCAGCAGCTGCAGGCGGACGACCGCCGCACGAAGATCCTTGAGTCGATCGACGAGCTGCTCGCCGACGAGGACGACGAGGAGGAGGACGTGCTGCTGATGGTGGGCAGCAACCAGAAGCTGCTCGCCCCGCGCGTGGAGCTGACGGTCGGCTACCCGGCCGAGTGGATCGACCGCTTTACCTCGGAGCGGTACGGCAGCGCGAACGACTTCCACCGCTACCTCACGGACTCGGTCTACCACCGCAGCTCACTCAGCCGCAAGAAGAAGCTGGAGATCGTGCCACTCGTCTTCGACTTTGACCTCCACACGGTGCAGGAGGCGAGCGAGGTGATCACGCAGTACGAGCTTGCGCGGTCGTTCGAGCGGCTCTTCGCCCAGCACGACGCGAGCCACACGCCGGACGGTGCCGAGGTGCGCCTCGCGGACCGTCTGCGCGCGGCTGAAGGGATGCTTGCCGAGCTGCCGCAGGAGATCGTGGCGCTGCTGCACGCCGGGCAGAAGCGGACCATCCACGACTACCACAACGCCTGGCGCGTCCGCGACGATGTTATCCGCTCGATGGAGGAGCAGTTCCAGGACATTGACATGCTGGTCGTGCCGCTGCTCGCGTCGCCGTATGTGTCGGGGGATGTGCGCACAATGCGCTGCCTGCTGCCGTTTCACATGGGCGGGCACCCGATGCTGTCGGTGCAGCTGGAGCACAATGCGTACCCGGTCGTGCTCGTCGGCGAGCTTGGGCGTGACGCCGCACTCATCGAGAATGCGGCGACGTTTCTGCAGTTTGTGCGGGGCGTGTCGTCCAGCTGGTGGCGCCTGCGTGGGTAGGTACAGCTCCCCGTCGAAGTCGTCGTCTTTGTTTAATATACATTCATATCGCCTGTTATTATGATGTGGTAATGATAGGAAAACGTGTTTTGCTTGCGGTCGTTTTTTTTTTTTTTTTTTTAGTTTTTTTTCTCGGTTGTTTGTGTGTGTGTGTGTGTCTTGTTAGGCGGTGGCGCGATCACACGCCGCATGTGTAATTATCTACATAGAAAAAATTAAAAAAAAATCTTTTTTGCTTCATTACTCTCTTCATGGTTTTACTGTTTATAGTAACAAAATAGCACATGCGCGCTCTTGTCTGTTAA
>AUXN01000048.1:0-26929 GCA_000482125.1 Strigomonas galati
CCCTCCATGCTTTTTTTTTTTTTTCCTTTTTCTAGTAACTCCTTTATCTAGTGTGAAGAAGGCCATGGCGTCCAAAGCCAGGCACCTCGTGAGCCAGAAAAAGCTTCGAACCGTTGACAAGGACGTCCCAAGCGGGTCCGTAGATTTGGACTTGACGGAGATCCATCCGCACATTGTCTGCATGGGGTACCCTGCCTCCGGCTTCCAGTCGCTCTATCGCAACAAGTACCACGACGTGCTGCGCTACCTCGACTACAAGTACGGAGAGCACTACGTGGTGTACAACCTGTGTAAAGAAAAATCGTATCAGTATAGCCTAGACAAGTTTCACGGCCGCGTGCGACTCTTCCCCTTCTATGACCACCACTCGGCGCCGCTGCAGCTCATGATTGACTTTGTGAAGGACGCGATGGCGTACATCAGCGAGGACCCCGAGAATGTCGTCGTGATCCACTGCAAGGCGGGAAAAGGCCGCACCGGCGTCATGGCGTGCTGCCTCATGCTAGAGTGGGATCCCGCCTTCGGCCACTCGCCGGAGGAGGTGATGCGCTACTACGGCGAGAGCCGGACGTCGGATGGCAACGGGCTCACGGTCCCGAGCCAGCGGCGGTCCGTCATGTACTACGCTCGGCTGATGAGCGACTACGGCGGCGTGGTGCCGACCAGCCCGCCACACATCACCATTAGAGAGATTATTCTCGACGGCATTGCGAACCGGATAGGACTCAAATGCATCAAAATTATTATTAACGATGACGAAGACGACGTCATTGAAATACGCATGAAGGACTTGAAAAAAGCCGACTCGCTCATTCAATGCATCACGTCTTATCGTTTAGGCGCCAACGCGGAAAATGTAGACGTGGTCACTTTCAAGTGTGAGTGTGAAAGGAGGCTCAAGAACATTTTCGGCGACCTGCGGATGGAGCTGCACGACGGCGGCGGCATCTCTGGCATCCTCTCCATCAACACCCTCTTCATGGAGAAGCGCTATGCTTGTAGTGAGTTCGACAAGTTGAAGCGGCTCGAGGATGACAGCATTGGAGTTCAATTTGTTTTCTGACCCTGATGTATGTATGTATGATTATATCGTTTGTTTGTTTGTTTGTTTGTTTTTCTTCATTCGCTTTTGAACCATCAATATATATATATATATATGTATATGTTACCACTTCCTTCTATACATATATTTTACTTGCCTTGTTAATCTATTTTATCCTTTACTACTGTACTAGTACAACCACCACCCAACACCCACGATCCACCAAAACCAAAAAAAAAAAAAAAAAAGACAACAACAGTAGTGAAAAGGGGCAAGTCGATATGCCTTTGCATCATCAAACATTATTTTAGTAAATTAAATTCAAGGGTATGCTTGCATACTATGCATGTACAGATGCCAGATCTACTTCTTCTAACGTCACCCTCTCTTTTTTTTCTTAGCCCATGTAAGAGGAAAAAAAGAAAAAAAAAACGTATCAAACATAAATTCATACCCAACAGCGAGTAGGGTGCTCTTCTAATGCAGCTCACCGTTGTCAAGCAGAGGCTGCTTCCCTTGTTGGTCGCGCTTGTCGTGGCGCTCTTTCTCTGGTGGCGAGCAAACCGACAGCACGATGACAACCGCCGGTGCGGGAAGCCGGACGGAGAGGAAAAGAAAAAGGAAGCGCCACCACCGAAAAAGGCGTCCGCTAAATCAGGCGCCGCACTGCAAAAAGTGGAAATTTTTATGAACGAGGTGGAGGCCGTCTTTCCCGACATCTCGCGGGAGAAGGCCAAGGCGATTTTCCCTCGCAAATTCGAGGCCCACGGCCACGTGGTTGTCGTGAAGCTGAACCCGGGCACCACGGAGGAGGAGTTCTGCCGCCTGGCGGAGTGCTTCGCCCATGCCTTCCTGCCCATTGTCGTCGATAGAGTCCTGCTCGACCTGCAAGGCATTGTTGGGGAGCTGCGCCGGCCAAAGCTCGTGCTGGCCTACGGCCTCCCTGTCGAGCAGATTGAGTACCTCTTCACAGCGCCGCGCTACATCAAAAACAAGTGGAAGAGCCGCCCGCAGAAGCAGGGGGCGGATGGCCAAAACAGCTGCTGCACCACCGAAGAGGGCCTAGAGGCGCTGCTGGGGCGGTACGCGACCTCGCCCACCTTCACGCTGCACGTCGAAAACGGAATTCGCTACAGCTTTGATGTCGACAAGGTCATGTTCTCTAGTGGCAACACGACGGAGCGGATGCACTTTGCCACAGTCGACGCGACGGGCGAGACGGTCGTGGACATGTTCTGCGGAATTGGGTACTTTACGCTCCCCTTGGCCGTGCACGGGAAGCCGTCCGTCATCCACGCGCTCGAGAAAAACCCCGACAGCGTCGCCTTCCTGACGCTCAACGCAGTGCAAAACAAGGTAGCGCACATTATTCACCCCCAGTGCGGTGACAATAGGGAAGTCGGCAACGAGCTGGTCGGCCAGTGCGACCGGGTGATCATGGGGTACATCCCGAGCTGCAAGGAGTTCATCCAGCGAGCCGTCTCCTTCTTGAAGCTGAACGTGGCGCAGCAGCCCGTGGGGGTCGTGCATTACCACTTCCTGGCGGACAAGACGGAAGGACGGCAGGTGGCGCAGCAGCACCTGAAGGAGGAGCTGGGAGAGGAGGTGGCGAAGCGAGCGGGCTTGACGCAGCTCCGGTGTGTCAAATCCTACGCGCCAAAGCAGTTCCACTTTGTAGCCGACTTTGCGTTCCACTAACTGAAATGCGCTGCTGTTGATTCCCATTTACAGTTCTTTTGTTGTTGTTCTTGTGTTACTAATACTATAATAATACTAATCGTTTAAAAGCAACGCAAATAAGTAATATTTTTTGAGAACATGACAGTTCGGATAACGCTGCATGCACATGCATGAGAATGTACCGGTGGTTTCACTATTCTTTCTCCTTTTCCCCCTCTCCTTGATTTGATACCGTGCCTTAGTCATAGTAAAAAAAAAAAAAGGGAATAAAAAAAAAAAACATAAATACAAATATAGACGCACACGCGTACATACGCGGATGCAGCGAAAGGAGGACATCATCCGCCTGCTCGTGTTGCGGGAGGCAGTGAAACTGCCGTCGCCCCAGGACACGGAAGGGACGCAGGAGCTGGTGCAGTACTTGACCCAGGTGGACACGCGAAATATTAGCTTCAACTGCGGCCTGAAAATCGTAGAAGAGGATCCGCAGCGTAGTATGAGCATCGCCCTCTTCTTTCTCAACTACATCCCTAGCTTTCCGCCCTCGCAAGAGACACTGCTGAATATACGGCGATGGTGTCAAAAGGGAGCAAAAGAGGGCTCCTCGAGCGCGGCTGTCCTCAACGAACTGAAGGAGCTCATCGACGACTATGTGACCAACCGACCCCTGGACTACCTCATGCAGAATAACGTGATGCCCGTCGTGCGCAACCCGTTTGCGTTCAAACAAGAGCAGTCCCAGACGCCTGACTACGTCAACAAGTTCCAGCTGCAGTCGCTCGTCGAGAACACGGAAAAGGGCGTGACCCCCATTCCGCTGTCCTTGTGGACCAGCACGGAAGTGATGGTGACCTCGACCGAAAAAAATAGCACGCAAAACTACACCAAGGAGGTGACCTACACCTTCTATGGCTGCAAGGAATACATAAACCAATTTCCGCTCGAGTGCAGCGAGGACATTGTAAAGCAGCAGGCCGGCGTCCTCTTCAACTTTTGGGACAACTACAAGAACAACCCGACGGTGCACAAGGCCACCACCTTCATGATCAAGCAAATGTGCGACGGGTACGTGTCCAAGATTCCTTTTGGCGAGCCCTACACCCTTTTCCGCTCCATCAGCGTGTGCTACCTCCCCACTCTGTTTGGCCTGATGGAGAGCGACTACCTGTGTGTGCGCAATCACGTGTACGACTTTCTGCTCACCCTCAGCGTCCACCTGCAGATCGTGGACCCACAAGGGGTCTACCCCGGCTGCACCGCCGCCCTCCAGTGCGAGCTGCTGTGGATGCTGCTGAACGTGCTGAAGCGGCAGGCTGTCCTCAAGACGCAGGACGAGATGATCTGGACGGCTGCCGTCAAGTGTGTGCTCGTGATCATGCCGCGCGAGTACCGCCACCTCATTGACAGCCGCGCGCTGCTGCGCTTCCTGAAGGTGGAAAAGATCGCCGAGCTGCACCCCGACCTCTTCGGCATCATCGCGGAGGCCTTCTCGCGCAGCCTGCTGGAGGACAAGCGCATCGGGGTGAAGCCGCAGGAGAACTTGGCCCTGGACCGGGAGTCCCTCACCTCCCTCGGCAACGCCGCCATCACAGAGATCCTCACGCTTTATCGCAAGGCGATGACGGTAGGCGGCCGTCTCGCCTTTTTTCACTTTCTGTTCGCCTTCGCCGCGCACCGCGTCTGCTCCTCGTCGCAGGGAGGAGGCGGGGCAGGCGACCTGAATGGTAACGCAAACAACAATAATAACAACAATAACAACAATAGCTCCATCTCGCCACAGCTACTCCAGCATAGTTTTCAAATGCTCGTGTCACTCGAGTTCTTTTGGTACCTGCATCCGCTCCTCTTCTACCAGTCCCACCGGGTGCTGCGGGAGCTGTCGACGCAAATAATATACGACCTGGACTCCAAGGAGCTGCCTGAGAATCGCACGATAATCGTCACAATGGTGCAGGAGATGCTACGCATCATCGAGGAGGACGCCACCATACCCGACATCATCATGCGTCGCTTCTGGGAGCTCAAGCAGAACTCGAAGGAGTCTATTGACACGCTCGTCGAGATTAGCAACGACGTCATCTCTGCGGTGCCGCTGCTGCTGAAGGACAGCTCCTCCATCCCCCGCATGTACAACCTGGCGTGGCGGCTCGCCTTTTACTCCCTCCGCACCATACGAGAGCACCTGGAGCCGGCTCTGTACGAGCAGGTGTCGCGTCGCATGCTCATGAATATTGTCAGCTACGACGGCTCCAACCACGATTCTGTGCTGAAGCGAATCCGCAGCGTGTATTCCAGCCTCGTCTACTCGGCCGCGCTGCTGGGCCGCACGCAGCCCGAGCAGGGCGTCGACATTGTGCAAAAGTTGCTCGAGTCCTACTTTTTCTTTAAGTCGGGTCCGTCGTCAGGCAATCCGGTCGTGCAGCTCATGATCCTCTACAACCAGACAATTGAGTTCATGGCCTGCCGCACGGGGCCCATCGCCGGCGCGCCCGAGACGTCCGACATCACGGAGCTCCTCTTCAGCGATCGGCTGTACATTACCTACTCGGCCGCCAAGGGCTTTGGCTGCACCATCTTGTGGGGACTCTATCGGGGTCTCACGGGCGACAACACGCTCGCCGTGTGCCGCGCCCGCCACGTGCTCGTCTCGCTGATCGCCAAGTTGTCCGACAACCTGAACGAGAATAGCATCCGCGGGTGGAAGACGGTGATGGTGGATCCGTATCCGCAGGCCGCCCTCGTAGGGGCAGAATGCATTGTGAGCATCTACAAGAAACTGTACGGCGACCGTGTCGAGCCGTACCTCAAGCGCGTCAGTCTTTACAAGGGAGCCCTCAAGCTGATTGAGAACCATGAGAAGCTGGTCAAGACGAAAAAGAAGTAAGCCAGCCAGCACCGCAAAGACATGCGCTTGTTTGTTATTATTTATTTATTTATTCTGTGTACATTTCCTCCTTCATCGTTTTCTTTGTCTGATTCACTGTGATGTTCGTATCAATATATATATATTATTCTGTTTTTTACTTGTCAGGCCATGAAAAATTTCGTACTCCAACTCGAATAAATTACATTCTGTTTGAAAAACTCACTTTTTGATACATTCTTTTCTCTCTATTCCCCGTTTGTTTCTCAGTGCAACTTTTCTATCTTATTACTGTTTATCTTATTTATTAATTTTGTTTTGTAGTAGTTTAACGCACACGCGCATGTCTGAAAAGAAGGCGGTCAAATTTTCCTTCGCTGACCCCGGCAAGGATGAAACGGGCCGCGAAGGAGAAGAAAGCAAGAAGGAGGCGGAGCAGCCAGAGGCGGCCAACAACGCGGCCGCAGAGCAAGAGCAGAAGAAGACGGGGGAGAACCGAGAACGGTCGGTCGAGTCCCCCACCAAGGAGGAGGAAGCAGAAGAGAAGGGCGGAAGCGGCGAGGAGGCGCCCGCAAAGAAAATAACGACGCCCGTGGCCAAGACCAAGACGATACCCATTCTGCGGGATCAGATCCGCACGTCGGAGAAGTACATTCACTGCCACGAGTGCGGCAAGGACATCGCCCTGCAGGACTGGCCCGACCACCGGGATGGTCTGCGTAAGATCAACCTGGTGCACCACGTCTCCTCCTTCTCCATGCAGCTCATGCGGCTCATCGGCGAGTTCATCATGTGGTTCTTAAAGTGCGTCTACTTCCGCGAGGTGACCGTAGTCGGCGCTGAGAACATTCCGCAGGAGGGCGCCGTCGTTTTCTACGGCAACCATCAAAATCAGTTTATCGACGCCCTCATGATGAACTCCAACGTCGGCCGTCCCGTCCGCTTCATCATGGCGGAGAAATCCTACAACACACCCATCATCGGCCACCTCGGAAAGCTGTTCCACTCTGTCCCTGTCGTGCGCCCGCAGGACGTGCCGCTCACCCCTGGTGTCGGCAAGCTTGTCCACACGAGCGAGAACCTCATCACCGGCGAGGGCACCACCTTCTGCACCAACTTCACCAAGGGCGATGTCATCATGTGGATGAAAGGGAAGGAAAAGTGCACGGGGCAGGTGCACCGCATCAACTCCGACACCGAGCTCGAGCTGACCTTCCCCATCAAGCCGGAGCACATGATCAGTGAGCCGACCGAGTTCAAGATCTCGCGCCGAATCGACCACTCCGAGATGTACGCGCAGGTGTACGACACGCTCAAGAACAACCACTGCATCGGCATCTTCCCCGAGGGCGGCTCGCACGACCACACGTCGCTGCAGCCGCTCAAGGCGGGTGTGGCGCTGTTCAGTCTCGGCGCGGCGGAGCGCAACATCAGCGTCAAGGTGGTGCCGTGCGGCATGACCTACCTCTTCGGCAGCAAGTTCCGCAGCCGCGCCTACGTGGAGTTTGGCGAGCCCATCACGCCCCCGGAGGAGCTCGTGGAGATGTTCAACACCGACAAGCGCAAGGCAACGGGGCTGTTCCTCGAGCAGCTCAACGACGCGCTGCGCGGCATCACCATTAACGTGGCCGACTACCGGTCGCTGAAGCTGCTGCACCTCTTCCGTCAGCTGTACCAGCCGCAGAACTGCCTGCTCTCAGCGCGCGAGTACCTGCGCCTGACGCGGCGCCTCAGCCTCATCGTGGAGTCCAAAAAGGATGAGCCGGACTTCCAGGACTTCCGCGCCAAGGTGGAGAACTACTCGGACTACTGCAAGGCGCTGCTCGTGCGGGACAGTCAGGCGGCCACGCTGAAGCGGCTCGGCAAGGAGGCGCCAGAGATTCGGCTGCTGCTCCGCCGCGGGTTCACGCTGTACATTATGATCGTCATTCTCGTCCCCTTCTTTGTGGTCGCGCTCCCCATCGGCGGCGTCATCCACTATCTCGCTTCCAAGAAGAAGTCCAAGGCGCTGTCGGAGAGCCGCGTGAAGATCGTCGGCGCCGACGTGAAGAGCTCCTTCAACATCATGATGGCCGCCTACGTCATCCCGCCTTACCTCTTCTTCATCACCATGATTGTCTACTACTACACGGACTGGAACACGGCCATGATTGCGCTCTTCTGCCTGCCGATGGCCATGTACATCTCGTTGCTCATTGTGCAAGAGGCGGTGATGGAGCTGCGCGCCGCGCTGCCGCTCTTCATGTCGCTCATCTCGCAGCACAAGCAATTTAGGAAGCTCTACGAGAAGCGCGAGGACCTGGTCGTGCTAGCGAAGAAGATGGTGGGCAAGTACGACCCAGAGCTAGAAAAGGAGATGGAAGTCTTCACGAACGAGTCGGAGGTAGACGACGAGATTGAGAGGGAGCCCTCCCTGTTTTCATTGAGGTACAATATTAGGCGCCGTATCGCCAGTCAGTAAGACGTGTGTTGTACATACATGAAGTGAAATGCATCAAGCATGTTTTGATGTAATTCGTCTCTTGCTTTTTTTTTTTTTGTTTTCGAGGCGTGTGTGTGTGTGTGTGTATGTTGGACATGATTTGATGAACAGCAGTAACAACACCTATTTAAAAAAAAAAAAATAGGTGATGATCATGAATCGTTAAAACGAGAAAAATAAACACTTAGCGTATTTTTCCTTATAATTTTATCTTGTTACTTAACAAGTAAAGCGTGCGATAAATAATAATAATAATAATAATAATGTGTGTGTGAAGTACATGTACTCTGTATTCGTAAGTGGTATCAAGAATAAAATGGTCTCACCGTTTTTGTAGTATATATATATATAATTTTTAACTCTTCTCTTTCTTCTCAATTTTGATCATTTAAGGTTTTTATTTTTCTTTTCTCACTTATTTATATATTTTCACAGCATAGAAGCTCGCTCACTCGCTCCGTCATGCAAGTGCTTGGCGAACGAAAGAAGGAGCCGTCGCTCCCACAGCCCGTCGAGGAAGCGGGCCCCTGCGACTGGAGCTCCATGTACACCCGCAGCCCGCACGGCAAGAGCACCCTCTTCGACCTGGAGGCGATGGTGGCGAAGCGCATGGAGCTCCTCGCGTGGATCGACCAGACGGTCAACAAGGGGGACAAGTCCACCAGCTCCGATAGCATCTACGATCAGATAGCGAAACGCCTCCCGGCGGAGCAGCGCGGGCGGCCGACGCGTCAGAGCACCGGCACCACGCTGGGGGTGGAGGAGGAGTCCCTGCCGAAGCGCTCGGCCTCGCGCGAGGCGACGCAGCATGGGGCGGGCAACCAGGGCATCGTGTTCGAGCAGGACGAAGACCTCCTCTCACACCTCCTGTGCCGCTACGCCTTCTGCATGAGCGAGCGGTGGCGCAAGTGGTTCGTGTCCGCCGAGGAGGCACTGCTGCGCGCCCGCCTGAAGGTCCGCATGGCGCGCGAGCCGGCCAACTGCCTCACCGATCTCATGGCGCAGAACGGCCTGCCCTGCACAACGCTCTCCGAGAAGGAGCTGGCGAACACGCGGGTGCAGGAGTACATGGCGTACCGCAAGACCAAGGAGGCCGATGTGACGCCGGAGTCCTTCCTGTCCGTCCCCATGGCGCTCGCGACGCGCCTCATCAAGAAGCGCGACGTCCTGTGCAGCCGCGGCCGCGTCATCATGCAACGTAAGCAAGTGCTGGAGGTGTTCTTCGTCGTCTTCCGCAGCCACCTCAACAAGGGCCTGCACGAGGCCTACCTCGCCCGCATCAAGCAACAAAACCTCGAGGAGGAGGGCGCGCGCAACACCGTCATCAACATGCTGGACACCTTCCTGGAGCAGTTCATCGCGGACCCGTCGGACAACCTGAAGGAGGGCGTCGCGGGCAGCGTCGGCGCCGGCGACATCCAGGGCCTCGCGCAGGTGCACTTCCCGCTGTGCATGCGCATGATCGACTCTCATCTGCGACGCGAGGGGCACCTCAAGCACCACGGCCGCTTCACCTACGGTCTGTTCCTCAAGGCGATCGGGCTCTCCATGGATGACGCGATGGCCCTCTTCTCGTCGCTCATGACGCAGAAGGGCGGCGGCTCCGTCGAAGCCTTCCGCAAGACGGCGTACGGCTACAACGTGCGCCACAACTATGGTATGGAGGGCAAGAAGACCAGCTACAGTTCGGCCTCCTGCGGGACCCTGCTGGCGCTCCCGCCGATGGTGGACAAGAGCGACTGCCACGGCTGCCCGTTCCGCTTCCGCGACGAGGGGGCCTTCCGTGCTATGCTGCAGAAGGAGCAGAAGAACCCCCTCGGCAAGGAGTTCCCTGACATTAGGCCGATGCAGAGCGATATCGAGGACATTATCCAGGACTGTAAAGGGCAACACTACACACGTGCCTGTTACAAGTACTTTATGGCCACGCACCCCACCGCGAAGCGCGACTCGCTCTTCCGCTCGCCGTACGAGTACTACTGCTGCAGCAAGGAGGTGGAGAATGTGCCCGCGGATAGCAACAGCCCTGGTGAGAAGCGGCCGTCGCAGGCGATGGCGCCGACGCTCAACGAGGACAATGTCCGACTTCGTACAGCCGAAAAATAAAAAGGAAAAGTTTAAAAAAAAAAAAAATAGCTGCAATATACATACATCACAATATATATAGATCTTTAAAATAAAGAAAAAAAAATACAAGCTGTGAAATTCATAAACGCATAGATAAATTTTGGTTGAATTCCCGAATCTTTTGTCAAGCCGTTGATGCAAGGTGAATAAACAGGATAGCATGAAATAGGATACCGAAAATAAACACTCTCAAATATTGGATGCATCTTTTTTGTGCAACTATTACTATCACTTTTTTCTCACTTTTTTTTTTTTCTCTCTTTTCTCGTCCAAGAATATTAGCATAGATTTTTTTTGTTGTTGCTCACATCGTCGTTGGTCATATATAAATGCTGCGCCGATTTGCATTCTTTCGTTGCGCCGCGAAGCCAGGCGCGAACGGTGCGGAGAAGATAGCCCAAAAGGTCGCCGAAAAGGTTGCCGAGAAGACGGAGGGAGGAGCGGCTGCGGCAGGCGGTGCCAATGCGAGCGCAGGCGCTGGCGCTGGTGGTCGCCGCAAGTTCCGTATCGAGAGCGGCTACGTCAGCGAGAGCGAGAAGAGCTTCGACGAGAGAGGTCAGTTCTTCTCTGCCTTCCTCAGTATCGGCGTGCTCTCGCTCGGCTGCACCTTCCTCTTCGTCCCCCTCTACCGCATGTACTGCGCGCCGACCGGCCGTGGTGCGGACCCCAAGTTCTACACGCCCGAGGCCGCCCGCATGCGCGACGAAGAGTCGCAGGCCTACCCGGTCGCCAAGAAGCTCCTCAAGGTGCGCTTCCTTAGTGACGTGGGCAACACGATGCCCATTGCGTTCGTGCCGCTGCAGAAGGAGGTCGAGGTGCTCATTGGGGAGCCCGCGCTAGCCTTCTATTCCGCCTACAACCGCAGCAAGCGCACACTGCTGGGTGTCTCCTCCTACACCATCGCCCCGGCGGAGGTGACCAACTACCTGAACAAGATTCAGTGCTTCTGCTTTGAGGAGCAGCGTTTCAAGCCGCACGAGCTTGTCGAGATGCCCGTCTTCTTTTACATTGACCGCGACTTTCTGAACGACCCGTTGGTGAACTGGCTGGACGAGGTGATTGTTAACTATACCTTCTTTAACCTGGAGAAGACGAGAGATATTGTATTCCGCTCCAATTAGAGCTGCACTATAGGAGATTCCACAGCTTTTTTTTTTTTTTTTTTTTTGTCTATAACTCTCTTTCTTTTCGTTTCGTCCTCGCCTTGTTTCAATCTTACGGTTTGCATGCTACCCTTTTTTTTTTTCTGTTGTTGAATTTATAAAGGCAAGCGAGTCTGTTCACGTATAATGGTCTTCACACACAAAACTAAACAAAAATACAAAAATTACAAGGGAAAAAATAATAATCATGTTTCAAAAAACAAATAAGCAATAGTATGAAGTTGAAGGTGGGTTACTTCTTTTTTATTTTTTCATCATTTATCATTATTCATTTTTTTCAATTTATTTTCTTAAGCTTTTTGATATTCACATGATTATTTAGCGATACTTTTGAAGCACAAAAATTAAACAAAAAAAAAAAGTGATGATAATGCAAGCATTTCTGTAATTGGAATAAAGTAAGAACATCATATATAGGTAAGATGCATGTAGTTGCTTGAGAACCGAAAACATACTTTATTTCTGTACTCTCATTTTTTTTTTCTCCCCCTCTCAAATAGCACAACCTAAATAAGCATATATAGATAGAAAGTGGTGTCTTACTTGCAATCGTACAATTATACAGAGAAATAGGTCATTGTATCATTGACATGACCTCTTCCATCAAGATTGGCCGCAAGGAGCTGCTCTCCTTCGCGGAGCGGCACAGCGACAAGGGGCGCCTGCGCGACTTCGCCGCCCTCGCCGACGGCAGTGTGCTGTGCGACCTGTTTAGTCTGGTCTTTCCCAAGTGCAAGATCCTGCGCGCCTCCGAGCAGACTCTCGCGCCGTCGCAGCGCAGCCGGTTGAACTGGGAGTCGCTGTATAAAGCCTTCGCGAGGCTGTACATCCCGCTAGAGCTACTGCACCCCGACGCGCTGGCGGACAACCACGCCGAGAAAGGCTTCTCGACCTTAGTGCTCTTCTACTTTCTGTACCAGCTGTCCAAGCGCGCCGACTTCTCGGCCGAGTTCGCGATGGACGTGACGGAGGAGCTCACGGCCTACCTGCAGTCCATCGACTCCATCGCGTCGCTGCTGCTGGGGGAGGCGATGGACTTCGAGGCGGTGCCAGACTATCTCGTGCAGCCCATCCACGCCCTACCTGCCTTTCACGCGACCCCCGCCGAAATCGTGCGGCGCGAGGAGGAGGCTGTGATATGCTATCGCACGCTCATGAACCTGCCGCTCCCACCGCAGCGCCGGCGCGCGCCCTCGGCGGTGCAGCACGTCAGCGCACAGAGCTCCATGATGGGAGAAGAGGTGGAAGAAGAGAGAAGAGAAGAGAAGAGGAGGGAAGAAGAAGAGGCACCAGTTGTTGCGTCCTCCTACACCACCCCTGACCTCCGCACACAGGCAAGGAAGGGCCACTACGACAGCGGAACGGAAGAGAAGGTCGCAGAGCTGGAGCGGCTGTTAGAAGAAAAAAAGGAGGAGTGCGAGGAGCTCAAATCCCTCCACGCACAGTCTGTCGCCAAGCTGTCCCAACTGAAGACACAGGCCACGACTGCTGTGACATGCCCCAACCCCGCCGACAGTGTTTACAAGAAGAGCTACGAGGACGAGGTGCGCCACGCCCAAGGGCTCGCGCAGCAGCTGCAAGAACAGGTACTTGCGAACGAGCGGCTCAAGGAGGAGTGCGCTGGGATGGCTGCCCGCCGCGGTCGTAGTCTTGTGCCCTGCGATGACGAGGCCATCAACGCGCTGCTGGACGACGTCGTCGACCCGGAGAGCCACGAGCGCATCGACGTGCACACCAACGTGAACCTGCTCCACTGCATGCTGCTCGAGCGGCTGCAGCACTCGCCCTCGCACCGCGAGCAGGCGCAGGCGTGGCTGTGGTCCATCCTCTCCGCCTACCACGTGCTGGAGACGCGCCTCGTGACCGCCGTCGACATCATCGACGCGCTGCAGGCGGAGGGTGGCACAGACCCGCGCTCGCCCACACCGGCAGAGACGGCAGCCCCAGGCACTGTGGCCAAGGCTGTCCCGGCCGCCACCGCCGCAGCCAACAACGCGCCGCCGCAGTGGTGGAGCGAGAACCAAACAAAGTGGGAGCAGAAGCTCGTCCACCTCCGCAAGGCGCACGACTGTCAGCTGGAGGCCGCGCACGTGCTGGAGCACCAGCTGCGCGAGGACCTGCAGCGCGCCTACAGCAAGGCCGAGGTGGTCTCGCGCCGCGCCGCCCAGCGGGAGGCCAAGTGGCGCCAGCTGTGCGCCTCGCTGCACGAGGTGGAGCAGACCGTCTTCACCATGATGGACTGCGAGGACGCGGAGGAGCTCCAGTACCTCACCCGCGAGCGCGAGGAGCGCTACGAGGTGATCGAGCGCATCACGGCGGAGCTGCTGCACGATGGGCAGGACAAGGTGGGCGCGGACACGCCGGCGCAACCGGAGGTGGCGGGCGCCTGTCGCACGTTAGAGATGCGGCTAGAGAATGCGCTGGAGGAGCGCGCGACGCTGTTGGAGACCGTCGCCGAACTGCGTGAGGCACTCAAGAAGGCAAGCGAAGCAAAGGCAGCAGCTGAGAGTGCTGGTGGTAGCAGCAGCGGCGGACGAAAAGACCCTCACTCCGTTAACACGTCTATCCACGAGCGTGTCTCCAAGCAAAAAGCCTATGAGGATACAGAGGTGCGTAGTTATAAATCTGCTGCCTTCAAGCGCCAGCTGTCTCAAACCTCTAGCAAGAAGGATCTTGATGTGTCGACGCCCATCCACGGCTCTTCGTACGGGAAGAATCTTTCCAAATTGCTAGCAGAGGCCTCCTCGCCGTATGAGTATCTCTCCTTTTCTTAGATAGGACGAAGCACCTGTGCTTTTTTTTTCCCCTCCATGTAAAAGTATTTCTGCTCGTCGTTGATAGACATATTTTTTTTTTTTATTTTGTGGTGGTAAGCTACCACGTGCATGCATGCACACACACATAAATATACATACATTCGCATAGAAAGTGTGAAATAAACATCATAGAAATATTGTAGAAGATAAAAGAAAAAGAAAAAGAAAATATATCTGTATGATAAGGCTTTTATATTTGCTATGCAGACAACACACGTAAACAAAATGATCATGTGAGTGTCTTGACAACTATCTACTGTTATTTTACTATTATTTTTTTTTCTTCCTCTTCCTTACTCTTGTTGAAGCTATAGAGAAATAGAAACACAAATTTGATCATATATACAAATATATCCATGTCCTACTTGGAGCAGTCCAGTGTGAACAGCAGCCGCTACGGCACCGCCGAGGGGGAAGATGTAGAGGTGTCTGGCCGCAATAAAGGCATCAAGGCCATTGACCTCGGCGATGTCTTCAGCAGCCCTGACGACATCAAGATGCTGTCCATCATCACCTCCTTCGACCTCTCGCGCAACGAGATCGAGGCGCTCGACCACCTCGACGCCCTCGTCTCGCTGCGGCGACTTGATGTGAGCTACAACATGATTTCCACCATTAGAGGGCTGCCGCTGCAGATCACCTACCTGGACGTCTCGCACAACAAGCTGCGCAGCGTCGAGGGCATCGGCAGCCTGCCGAACCTGCGCGAGCTGCATCTCAACTTCAACCGACTCACGAGCCTGGCCGGTCTGAGCGGCCGCGCGCCGCTGCAGATTTTGCGTGTGGACGACAACCGTCTCTCTAGCACGGTTGGTCTGGAAGATCTGGGCGAGCTTCAAGTGCTGTCGCTCAGCAATAATTTCATCGACAACATCGACGCGCTTGCCTTCCTGCCCTCCGTGCCCAAGCTGCAGATTCTCAACCTCAGCAAGAACCCTGTCACGCGGGTGAGCGGGCTGCGCAACCTCGTGGCTCGCATGCACTCACGGCTGCTGACGCTAGATGGTGTGCCGCTGCTCCGCGAGGATTCGTTCCATCGCTCGAGGACGAGTAGCCAAGGCAGCCGGCAGCACACGCCGACGGCGCGACAGCCGCGTGCGCTTCTCCACCATAGCGCCCTCGTGGACTCCAAGCCCCGCCCCACCGCAGCGGCGGCGGCGCCAAGCCACGCGGACAGCGGCGCGAGCCTCTCGCAGATCTCCGCCATCCACCGGAGCTACATAGACCCGCGTGAGGTGGGCCCACCGCCACCGCAGCTCAACACGTCGCGCGCCTCCTCCACCGACCTGCAGCACCCTGTCTACGGCTCTCGCTTCGTGCCGGCAGAGACGCCGGTGGAGACCTCGTACGTTGGGGCGGCAGCGGACACGGTGCCGCCACCACTGCCTCCGTCCGCGCTGGACGACAGCTACGCAGAGGCCCCGAGGGCAGAGCGGCGGCCACCGCTGCCCGCCGCCCATCCCGTCCGCGCGGCAGCCACGGCAGAGAATGACGGCGGCTATGCAGCTCGCTTCGCTCTCTCACGCACACAAGGCGGCCCTACCACCACCGGCGCCGCAGCAGCCAGTAGCGCACCACCGCAGCAGCGCGGCAGCAGGCTGGCAGGGAAAGGACGACCAGCGCCGCGGCCACGACAGCAGCAGGCGAGGGAGGAGGAGGAGGAGGTCACGCCAGAGCGAGAGATGATACGCCCGGAGGAGGCCCGCACGGCTGACCGTGTCGCGGCGCAGCTGCACGACTGCCTGGTGGAGAAGGAGCAGCTCGAGAAGGAGAACCAGTTCCTGCGGCAGAAGCTCAAGCGCTCGGAGGAGCAGCTCACGGACTCGCGGCGCGTCGTCTCGGAGCAGCTGACAGAGCTGACGAACCTCAAAACGGAGCGCAATGAGGCCTGCGGGGCGGAGGGCGAACTGAAAGAACGCCTTGAGCGGGCGCGCCGCAGCCTGAAGGTGTCAGAGACGCACCACAAGGACGAGGTGAAGACGCTGCAGTGCCAGTTCGAGCGCATGAAAGCCTTCTACGAGGCCCAGATCGCGGACCTGCGCCGCCAGCTGTCGGCCGAGATGGGGCGCAACAAGGCAAAAGGACTAACCGGAAGCGCTAACGCGTCAGTGACAGGGCCTCCGGCCAGTGGTGGTGGTGCTGGTAGCGCCGTCAGCCGCCTGCTCCCGCCAGCAATGCTGCAGGCGACGCAAAGCCCTTCGCGGGTGCCGTCCCATGCAGAGGCGGTCAGCACGCCCTCCTCCATGAACGTGAGCGAGGAGAGCCGCTCCACCGGTCGCCGCAGCTCTGCCCGACTGTCGGCCGCCGCCAGGGCGGAGGGGACGGACCGGCTGGCAGGCCAGCTCAAGGCGTGGCTCTACTCGGAGATGGCCGTCGACCTCACGCACGCGGAGGAGGAGCAGCTGCTGACGGACCTGCGCGCCTCGCTGCAGAGCGACACGGCGGCTGCGAGCACAAAGGAGAAGGAGCTGTCCGCCCGCGCGCTGCTGGAGGCGTACGTGAGCACACACGCCACCACAAACGCAAACAGCAACAGCGGCAGCAAGAGCCAGAAGGACGCGACGCCCATAACAGTGGTGAGCGCGGTGAGCCATCACGAGGAAGAGATGTTCGACATGGCCTCGCCGGAAGTGGTGCTGCCGCCAGGCGTGCCAGACTCACAACAGCAGCAGCAGCAACAACAACAACAACAACAGCAGCAGCAGCGCGACGAGCACTCGGAGCGTCTGAGCGCGGCCCGTATGACGCTGTGTCAATCTGCCAACTTACTGGGAGAGCAGTTCTAGCAGTGATAGACCCCCTCATTAATATATATTGCATACACTTTTATTACTTGTACATTTTTAACCTATAGACACACTGTTTCTTTATTCTAAATTATTATCTATACATTGCTTGCGATGGTACTTCTCCGTCAACAGAAAGGAAAGAACAACTACACATGTGTGTTATACATGACGAATTTCTTCTCTGATACCTTTTTTTCTGCAGACTAAAATCCTTATCGCACTTTCTCTCTCCTTCTCTCGTTTCAAGTGAGCAAAGCACTTCATAATAATAATCTTAACCGATGGCTGAAGAATTCCTGACCAAAGAGCTCCCACCAGTGAAGGGGCTCTGGATTCGCACCCTGGACGACCCTAGAATAGCCGAGCGCATCCGCGTTTTAGACCAGCACTGCCTCCCCGTGAAGTACGGCGACAAGTACTACGACACCTACGTCCGTGCCGGCATGCATGGGTACAACCAGCTAGCGTACTTCCACGACCTGCTCATCGGCAGCATTAACTGCCGCCTCGAGCCGACGGACGACGAGAACACGCACAAGCTGTACATCATGACCATCACCGTGCTCGAGCCCTACCGCCGCAAGAAGATCGGGTCCCACCTCCTGCGCAAGATCCTGGAGATGGCCCTGCACGAGACGCGCTTCCGGGTGTCGGAGGTCGCCCTCAACGTGCAGGTCGGCTCGCCCGCCCTCCACTTCTACGAGTCCTTCGGCTTCACCGAGGTGGAGCTCGTGAAGGACTACTACACGGACCTGGAGGTCAAGGACGCGTATCTGCTGCACAAGATGGTGCCGGAGGCGTCGCATAACGGCAAGCAGCAGCAAAAGAGAAGAAGCACTAAAAAAAAAAAAAGGGAAATGACAGGGAGGAAGTGAAGATGTTGTTTTCTCCCTTGATCTCTCTCTCTCTCTCTCTCTCTCGACAGGTGTTCTTTTTGTTAAATTTATTAATTAGTAACAACAACTTAATATAATGGTAATTGTTATCTATACATAACGCTACCCAATTCTACCCCACTATAGGAAAAGAAAAGTGAATGTTACTAAATGCACGTTTACCTCTTAATTACACTTCTTGATATATGTACCACTAAATGTGTTTTAACTGGCGTCTTTGCTTTCTTTCTCCCCTTTCTTTTCTTACGTACTAGTATACTTTTTTCTTACCTTTTTTTTTTTTTTCTACCTTCAACCATGTACCGCCCCACCGGCTTAGATCGTGACTCCTATATCAGTGGCGTGCGCCCGAGCGGCAAGTACGGCGCCTCGCACGACGTCAACGCGCGCCGTGACAACTTGCCCAGCAACGTGTTCGACTACGTCGCCGACGGCGTCCACCGCGAGGAACGGCTGCGTCAGCTCGAGGAGGAGAAGCGCGCTGGCATCCGCCTGCAGATCGCGAACGGGAAGGGCGGCAAGAAGATGGTAGGCGGCAGCGGCGGCTCTGGCGACACGGCGCGCTCCTCCGAGCAGCAACTGGCCGAGATAGCAAGCATAGCGGACCGTCACGAGGCGCTCGCCGCTCTCTACGCAAGGGAGCGCGCGGAGTGGGACGAGAAACTAGGGGCGCGCGGCCTGTCGCTGCAGAACTAGTCCGCTCCTTCTGTATTTCTCTCTCTTTTGTGTGATGTACATATCAAAAGACTACACATGTATAATGTAACCTCTGTCGATCTTATTCGTATGTTGTTTTCCAAAAAAATAAAAAAAAAAAAAAGTAAATTATTATTACTACTGAATAGTTTCTTTTTGTGAATAACGTCATCTTTGTATGCTAAACTGTCTATAGTTTAATTGCCCATCCTTCTCTCCCTCTCTTCTAGTAGGAAAATCAGGTAGTTAGCAGATGGCCAACCCACCCACCCACTACTCGCTAGAGGCCCTCAAGACGTCCGGCCTGCTGCCGGCGCAGATCGGCCTCTCGCGGCAGCCCCGGCTGCGGCCGCACGCGCGCACCATGAAGGGCCTCGTGTACCCGCTGCCCTACTACGCCATGTGGCGCGGCAACCACGACACGTACCGCTACAACAAGGCGACGCCTGCGCGGTGGGGCGAGGGCGACACGCACACCATGTACCACCAGCACTTTGCCCACGCCAAGTGCCCTACCGACTACGGCCGCGGCGGCCGCGAGTTCGAGTACCTCTCTGTCAGGCGCGGCAAGCTGCTGCAGAAGCCGTTGCCGACGGTGCAGTACGCGAGCCCGGACGCCAAGCCCAAGTGGCTCTTCAAGTCGTGGCACAACCCGCTCGCGTCGGCCACCATGTGGGAGCGCGAGGTGCAGTACCCGGAGCACATCCCGGAGCACCTCGGTGCCAAGCGGCCGCTCGCCGTCCTCGCGCCCAAGACGATGCACAAGCACATCTTCCTCATGCACATGGAGAAGATCAGCATCACCGTGTCGCCGTTCCTCTTCGGCTTCGGCCACAACATGCAGAAGGCGGTGCTAGACTTCTACCGCCGCGCCCTTAGTGCCCACTCCCCCTTCCCCAACGACAAGATCTTCCTCTACTACTCCATCGACGCCGTGACGCCCAAGATCGAGGTCACCTGGCTCGACGGCAACACGTACGTGCCGCCGCTTATCGAGGGCGTGCGCGCGCACGACATCATCCAGATGGTGATGGAGCAGGCGTGGCTCGCGGCCGACCGCATGAGCGCGGAGGGGCGCGTGCTGAACCCGATAGCCATTGATGACTACAAGTGGGAGCAGCTGGTTGCTTTCAAGGCGAAGCGTGTGAAGGACGCCACCAAGGGGGGTGGTGCGAAGAAGTAAGTAGTGAGTGTAAAAAAGAAAAAAATGTTACGTGTTGAGGTATTTTTTTTTTGTTTGTCTTTTATATTTTGTTCTAGTGATTCTAGTTGTTATTCACCCTGAAAGTTTTTTTCAATGGCGTTATTCTCCTTCCAGTTGATAATTACAGCATAAACTCGCTCCACTCACCTCTCTCTCATCTGGTGTTGTCCTTGTTACCTTCTCATTTTTGCTATCTTGTACTACAACTTGTAAAGCGAAAAAAAAATCATGACGATGGCGCACTGAATGGCATACTCATATAAATGTCTTTTCTTTTCTTTTCTTCTCTTCTCTTCTCTTTTTGTATAAAGAAAAAATCAGTCTTAACCGAAGAAGTACCCCCACGCGATGGACACCATGCAGATCAAGTCGGTGCTCGACCAGCACCACAACGGCATCGTCAAGGTGTTCCAGGACAACATCCCCGAAATGGGTCTGCGCGAGCTCGACGAGTGTGTGCTAGAATTCCTCCTCAAGATGCTAGAGGGCCAGACCGACCCCGAGTCCTACCTGCCGGACGACATCATGAAAGAGACAATGGAGCGCTACTTCAAGGAGTTCCGCGTCTTCCCGACGAGCGACGCAATGCAGGCGGCCGTGAACAAGATCTGCGCCGACATGGAGAAGGACGGCATCGCCAAGAAGCCCAAGGAGGAGTCGAGCCGCCTCACTAACGCGGTCAGCATTGGCCGCCAGTACGAGGAGAGCCTCAAGCGCGCGACCATGATGAAGAGCGTCGGCAAGGTCGCGACGGCCAACACGAACGAGGACTGGAGTTGGGAGTCCAAGCGCAACACCGCCAAGGACATGCGCAAGAAGCGCAAGGAGACGGAGAAGAAGGCCATGATGGCCGAGGAGTACGAGGAGTTCCTCAAGAAGCGCGGTATCGCCAACGCGACGGCGGTCACCAAGCTGCACCACAAGGGCGACGGCAACTACAGCACGGACATCCGTTGCGAGGCCATCCACATCCACATGGGCAAGCAGGTGCTGCTGGACGAGACGGACCTGAACCTGCTCACCGGGCACAAGTACGGTCTTGTCGGCCGCAACGGTTCCGGTAAGACGACGCTGCTGCGCGCCCTCTCGGAGCGCGAGCTGGAGGGCGTGAGCCCCTTCATGCAGATCCTGCACGTCGAGCAGGAGGTGGTCGCCGGCCTCGAGACGCCGCTGCAGGTGCTGCTCTCCACCGATGTGGAGCGTGAGCAGCTGCGCAAGGAGGAGGAGGAGCTGCTGAAGCGCAACGACGAAGAGGCGAACGTGCGGCTGAACGAGGTGTACGCGCGGCTGGACGCGATCGACGCCCACAGCGCCGAGGCGCGCGCAGCGCAGATCCTGCACGGTCTCAGCTTCACCAACGAGATGATGACGTCGCCGACCAAGTCGCTGTCCGGTGGGTGGCGCATGCGTGTCGCGCTCGCGCGCGCCCTCTTCGTGGAGCCCGACGTGCTGCTGCTGGATGAGCCGACCAACCACTTGGATCTCTTCGCCGTGCTCTGGCTCGAGAGCTTCCTGAAGGACTGGAAGCGCACCCTCGTCGTCGTGTCCCACTCCCGCACCTTCCTCAACAACGTGTGCGAGGAGATCATCCACCTAGACCACAGCAAGCTCTACTACTACACGGGCAACTACGACCAGTTCGAGACGACGCGCGTCGAGCAGATGCGGCAGCAGCAGAAACAGCACGAGGCGCAGCAGAAGCAGCGGGCGCACATCCAGTCCTTCATCGACAAGTTCCGCTACAGCGCCGCGCGCGCCAAGATGGCTCAGTCGCGTATCAAGGCGCTCGAGCGCATGGAGCTCGTGGCCGACGTCGTGACGGACCCCCAGTTCGCCTTCCAGTTCCCGGACCCGGAGCCCATCACCGGGTCCTTCATCCAGATGGTCGACTGCGAGTTCGGCTACAAGGCGGGCGTGAATATCTTCAAGGACGTCAACTTTGGTCTCGAGGACACGTCGCGTATCGTGCTCGTCGGCGCCAACGGTGTCGGTAAGTCCACCTTCATGAACGTGTGCATGGGCAAGCTGGAGCCGCGCGCCGGCAACATTGTGCGCAACAAGAAGATTCGCACGGCCCACTTCGCACAGCACCACGTCGAGGCCCTCGTGCCGCAGTTCTCCTCCCTCGAGTTCATGAAGAGCAAGTTCCCCCACGTCGAGGACCAGCACCTGCGCGCCCACCTCGGCAGCATGGGTCTCTCCGCGGACCGCGCGCTGCAGCCCATCTACACCCTCTCCGGTGGTCAGAAGTCCCGCCTCGTGCTGGCGTGGATCACCTACGTGAAGCCGCACCTGCTCATGCTGGATGAGCCGACCAACCACTTGGATATCGACACGGTCAACGCACTCATCGATGCGCTGCTCAACTACAAGGGAGGGCTGATGGTGATTTCCCACGACGAGTACTTTATCACGTCGCTGTGCGATGACATTTACGTCTTCGAGGACGAGAAGATTACGAGGTTTGAGGGCGACTTCCAGGAGTACCGCAACCACATTACCAAGACCATGAAATAAATAATATAATCAACAAAAAAACAAGTTTGCGTTCTTTTTGTTTTTTTCTGTGTGGATTAAAGAAGAAAGAAAGTTAATAATCATTTGTTAAGCCTTAAAATAATACTACGAAAAAAAAAAAAAACTTCCAAGGCACCCTTTGTGTGAGAAGTGTTATATTTCTCACTGAATGTTATGTTTCTCTTTTCTATTTTATGTCCAAGTTGCGATTTCTCCATAAAATAATATCAACCATACTTTACACTTCTTTCTCTTTCTCCTCCTTTATAGATCAAGTCATTAGTATTGGTTTTGTCGCATACATGTCGGAGGCCTCCAAAGCGCCACAGGGTGCCTCTCTCGAATCCAAACTTGCGGACCTCATGCAGGCCTTGCGCGCGAACAACAAAGACGAATGGGAGGGCAAGCCGGACCAGAGCCAGGACAACCCCTTCGCCCCTACCACCACAGCCACAACTGATAAAGTAGAAGTGGAGAGCAGCAGCACGCCTCAGGTGCAGGTGTGCCGCACGAGCGGCGACAGCTCATTGGACGACCTCATGAAGACCTATTTGCAGCATGTGAAGCAGGTGCGGCGTATCGATGAGGAGAGGGAAAAGGCTACAACAACAGCAACGACAACCACAACTGCGGAACAGAAGAAAGATGATGAAACCGAAAACAATACGGAGATGGACTTTAATGATCTGCTCAAACAGTTAGATGCGCTGCCGCCGTTGGAGAAAAAGAAGGACTGCTGAACTCGAACAGAGTTAAATGTATGATAGAAGCAACTCAAAAAAAAAATGTAAACTGTTTTGTAATGGTAATTTAATGATAGCTGTTTACTTTTCACAAAAAGGAGGAAAAAATGTATTCTACTTTACACTATTCTCATTTTTTCTCTCTCTCTCTAAATCTCTCAGCAGAGTACTATACATTTTTTTTTCTCTCACACATACATACATTTACCTATTGAATCGAATCCATAATCACCATAGAAATGAAATCCAAGAAGGAAATGGCGGCTCAGCGACCACAGAAAACATTATTTGACTTTTTCAAGTCAAAACCATCCTCCACAGCCACAACCACAGCAACAGACAACACCACTCCTGTGAAGGTGAAGGCTTCGCAAGAGGAACAAAAAGAGGCAATGGGTGCCTCTCCGCTCGCGAGCGACAGCGGACTGTCAGCCACCAAATCGTCCCTGTCTCTCACTACCTCTGCCGTCGCCCAGCCCACCCGCAGCCCCTCTTCTTCTTCTTCCTCTTCTGAAGATATTACAGTAGGAGCTCTACTTGGTTATACCGGCCATACACCAGAGCCGGTGGTGGAGATGCAGGAAGAAGAAGATGATGAAACATCGTGTCTGTCAGAACGGGGCCGTCGCTTGGAGGCCCTGTATGGCAACGGAAGCCCCTCCCAATCCCCACTCCGTCACGCCAGTCTGTCTGGCCCCACAGAGCACAAGCGCCACCGCGCCAGCACACCACCACCCCCAGCCAAGAAGCTGCAGCAGACGTGCCTGGACTTTGGACAGTCTTCGCTCACCCTCGCCACGACCTGCCCCCGCTGCGGGATGCTCTACTCGGACCTCGCAGAGGAGGATGTGCTGCTGCACAAGCGCTTCTGCCGACAGCGCCGTAGCCATCACACCACACCTATTGCCCCAGCACCCCCAGGCAACTGTAGCAGCAGCAGCAGCAGCACAGCAGAGCGCGAGGCGGTGCTGCTGTCCGAGACTCCATTCAAGCTGTTAGAGCAGATCGACGCCCACTTCTCACGGCCAGAGTTGCACGCCAAGAGGCGACGGACCAAAGTCCAGCAGCAAGACGACGGCGCGGAGGTCTGTGTGAAGGTGCGCGCGCCGCAGCAGCACGGCCTCTGCGCCTACGTGCTGCGGTGCGGGGCGGCAGGGCTGTGCGAACTGCCCGCCATGACCTCCCTCGCGGAGCTGCTGGGCTTCTACGACACGGTGCTGGACGCCGCCGCGTACTGCGTCGTGTGCGTGTGCGACGAGGCGACGCGCCTGCTGCTCTGCGCGGTGGCGGGTCGGCCCCGCACGAGAGAGCAGGACCCGCTGCTCGTGCTCACCGCCGCCCAGCGCTGCTGCGTCCGCCAGCACTTCACCTTCTGCGACGTGAACTATCTCTACCGCGCGGCGGAGCGCCCGGTGGCGCGTGCACTGCAGCGGCAGCAGGCGCTCCTTCCTGTCCAGCCGCAGCAGGCCCTTGCACTCCTCTTCGCGCCGGGCGCCGTCGCCGCTCAACAGCAGCAGACCGCAGAGGCGGCTGCAGCCCTGCAGACGAGCGCGCTGCGGTGGTGCCTGCGCACCCTTGGCAGCCATCTCCTCTACGGGCGGGCGCTCTCGCCGCTGACCGACCTGTCCTACGCGGCGGACCTCTTCACCTCACACATGGGTGCGCCTGCCGCCATTGCGCGAGAGACCTTGCAGCAGTGTGTGGGCGCCACGACCGAGGGAGAAGAAGAAGGAGAAGAAGGAGAGGAACTGCCAGTGTTGTGCGTGCATGTAGGGGATGAAGACGAGTGTTCGCTCTCCTCTGCGCGCGAAGGTTGTAGCCTGTCACTAGGGGTGGGGGTGGGAAAGGACGAAGGAGGAGAAGACGAAGATGATATGGATCGTCTCTCTGTCGTTTCGTACGAATAAACTACTGCTTTGTTTATACGTGTTGCCAACAAAAAAAAAGGGGGGTATATGCACTTTTTCGCACAGCCACAGAGAGGGGATTGCGTGCGCACACACGTACATACATTATACATCATATATTTACTGATCATAGATCCAGAGGTTGAAAAATGGTATTACGAATGAAATTTCACACATAATTAAAAAAAAAAAAAAAGTAATGCTTGCGATTTTGAATGGTGTGAATGATGCATACAGGTAACAAGGCGTATGCAGATGAAAAATATCTTTTTTTTTCTGTACAATTCTTTTTTTTTCTGTACAATTCTCAACTATTTAGCTACAAGGAAGGTTTTTCTAGCTCTTGTAAGTTCAAGTATTAAAGTCAAAGTTCAACAACAAAAAAAAAACAAGGTAGCTCTCTGTTTTCCAGTATCTCTCTCTCTTTCTCTTGAAGGTCCCTCTTTACATTTATTCTAATAACTCTCTGTTTCATACTTTTCCCCCTTTCCTTTTTTTTTTTTTCGCAAATTCGTGTCTACGATTTTTATTGTTGGTATCGCTTCTTTCTTTTGTTCACTCTTTTTTTAATATAAAAATTCAATTAAGATTTTCACAGTTTCGTTTTTTATTCAGATTCAAAAAAAAAGAAGAAAAGCACCCGTAATATTGGTGTTTTTTATTACTATTATTATTATTATTATAATTTCCCCATTTTGTTCGATCTCTCTCACTCACTCACTCACTCCCTTTTTTGTTTATTACTTTGTTGTTTATCTTTTTTCCCCCATCGCCACCATGTACCAGCCCTCCGGTGACCGCTGCATGTTCTTCGCCAAGATGGGCGCGTGCCGCCACGGCGACACCTGCACCAAGCTGCACATCCGCCCCACCGCCTCGCCCACCGTGCTCTTCCCCATGATGTACCCGAACCCTCTCGCGGTCGACCACATCAAGGACCGCGAGTGGCCCTTCGAGTTCGACAAGAAGTACCTCAAGAAGCACTTTGAGCACTTCTACAAGGAGGTGTGGCGCGTCTTTATGGAGTTCGGCCGCATCGCCGAGCTGCGCGTCGTGAGCAACCTCGGCGACCACCTCCTCGGCAACGTGTACATCCGCTTCGAGGACCCCGACGGGCCGCAGGTCGCCGCCCGCATCGTCAAGGACCTCCGCGCAAAGCAGCTCAACGACATTGTCGTGCTGCCGGAGCTGTCGCCGGTGACCAACTTCGTCGAGGCGTGCTGCAAGGAAGACGTCGAGGGCGCCTGCATGCGCGGCGACCAGTGCAACTACCTGCACATCATCAAGGTGACACGCCGCATGAAGGAGAAGCTGGAGAAGGAGCAGGACAAGTACTGGCGGAAGAAGGAGAAGAAGAGCGGCGAGGACCGCAAGCGGCGGCGCAGCAAGTCACCGCACAGCACACCGGATGTGTGTCACATCTGCGGCAAGCCTGGCCATGTCTCCCGTGAGTGTCCTTCCAAGTAAAGATATATAAAAATTAACAAGCAAAACAAAACAAAATAAAAGAAAAAAAAACAATATATATGTAGTTATACAAACTAAATTATAATATTTGTAAGAAAAAAAAACTAGAAAAAAAAATAATAACTAGAAAAATAAAAAAGTGTAATTATATTAAAATAGTGGAAAAAAAAACTTAACAGAAACAGAATAAAAGTAAAATTGACCACAACAGCGAAACAAATATAAGATAAAATATATATTTACATATTTCATTACTGTTTGTGTATCGAATACTCCTTTTTAGATTAATTTTTTTTCTTGAAAACTAAAAACAAAAAGTCACGCTGTCGTGTATTTTATATTTTATTTTATTTTTTATATTTAATTTTTGTTGTTGTTGTTCGTTTGTTTGTTTTGATTTTGTTTTGGTGTAACACAAAATTAAAAAAAAAAAAAAAGATGCGGCTGTGTGTGCTAAATGTCAACGCTTCTTTCTACGGAAAAAAATGCAGTTTCTTAAACAGAATTAAAAAGTTAAATTATAATAGTTATACTTAT
>AUXN01000049.1:0-26867 GCA_000482125.1 Strigomonas galati
TTTTATTTTTTGTGTAAATGTTCTCTTATGTGTATCTATTTTTTTTTCCCCATACAAATTATCTAAAAAGGAGAAAATGACTTTTACGTTAAAGACACATTTCTTCGATAATTGCGTTTACAGGGGAAAAAAAAATGAGTTAATCAAATTTAACCGAAAATGAAATGTCGAATTGAGATTTAAAACAATTAAAAGGCATATCGTATTGACCTAAAGAAATTCCACGAAGGAAAGAAGAATACTTGTAAATTAAAAGTTACTCCAACTTGGCATCCTACGTTTTGACTTAGTTCTTCTTCTGCCTGTTGTCCTCTCCAGCGCTCTCGACCTCATCCGCTTCGGCGATGTTCTTTTTGTTGTTGTTCTGGATCATCTCCTCAATGCGCTCCATGTCGCTGCTGTGCTCCTCCTGCGCCATCGCCTCGTCACGCAGGCGCGCACGTTCGGCGAGCGCGCGGTCGCAGAATTGCTGGTAGCGCCAGCACACGTACCAGTTCGTGAAAAAGGTCGACACGACGAGGCCCAGCTGCACGCAGAAGGGCATCAGCACGCACTTCTTGCCGAAGCAGTAGCCGTTGGTCGAGTTGTTCTTCTCCGCGAGGCGCGTGTACCACTCCGCGTATAAGAAGCGCACGAGGACGACGGCCGACAGGATGCAGGAAACAAACTGGAAGTGGTAGTGCTTCGCGTGGTCCTTCAGGTAGATGGTACGGGGCACCAGCGCCGTCATGGCCGCCTGCGAGCCGTTGGCGAGGGCGAGGATGACGAACGCCAGGGGGAGGGCACCACCGGGTAAAGAAAGAAACAGCACGAGCGCAATCGTAATGAAGCAAGTCGGGATCATCGGCGCCCAGGTCAGCGGAATACGCTTTTCCGGGGGACGGTTCTGCGTCAGGTGCTCGAAGAGTGCGATGATCATGCGGCCGACAGCGCTACCGACACCGTTCAGGACGGAGAGGAGGGTGCGCAGGTTGGCCTCCACGGGTTTGCCATCGATGGCACCGTAGATGTAGGACGAGTAGTTGATCACGGTGAACTCGGTGCCAGTAAGGCAGAAGAGCGTCCAGAGAATAGCCCAGTAGCGGAGCGTCAGCAAGCTGTGCTTGAAAGAGTTCTGGTACTGCGGCGCGATGTAGTCAATGATGGTCTCTTTGGGCGCATGGCGGACCGGTGCGTCGTCGTCACGGACAGCAATGTTACCCTCCTTGGCGATCACGCATCGATGTCTTCGTCGTCCACGTTAGCGGGCTCGTTCTGTTCCTGCTCCCTGGCGTCGTTCTCGAAGTGCTCCTGCTCGCGCTTGCGGTCCGAGGGCACAGGGATGGACACGAGGGTCAGCAGGAACACCAGAATGATGGTCGTGATGGCGAAGCCGATCTTGTAGTTCTTGCCGAGCTTGAGGTAGTTCAGCACGGCACTCTGGGTGGGCAGGAAGACAATGAGGACGCCCAGGATGACGAAGCTGTAGACGAAGCGCCACTTGGCGGGCGCCTGACGCAGGTACTGCGCCTTGTTCGCCGTGCGCACCTCCTTCTCCTCCACAGAGAGGTGGCTCGACTGGTAGCCCGTCAGGAAGTAGTCCGGCAGGTGCACAATCGTGCCCATCACGATCGCCACCGCCACAGAGAGCGCGGCGAGGAAGTAGAAGAAGTACTCCGGGTTGCTGAAGAAGGCCAGCTGGATGGTGCCCACGATGGCGGACCCCAGACCCACGTACGACTTCAGCAGCGGGATCATCAGACCACGCGCTGTCGGGAAGTGCGCCGTGATGGTCACGTTACTCACCATATCGAAGATGAGCACACCCGCGTTCATGATACCGTTGAAGACGCAGAGGCGCACCACGCTCGCCTTGATAGCGCCGCGGAAGGCCAGCGCCAGCAGAATGGCACCCAGCGCGAAGTACAGCACGCCGATGCACAGCGGCAGGATCGGGCCCAGGTAGTCGTACAGGATCGAGTACGGGAAGGTGGAGTACTGCAGCACCGTGCCCACCGTGTTGATGTTACTCAGATCGCGCTGCGTGAGGTTCAACAGCTTCTGCATGTCCGACGAGATGAGGTTGAACGCGTAGCCAAATGACGCCGTGATGGACGCAAAGCAGCCAATGGAGTAGTACGAGAAGCGGCGCGCGTCGTTGATCGGCGTCAAGTGTTGCGTCGTCAGCACCTCCACCTTCACCTCCTCCTCGTCATGAGGGAGGTGCAGGTGCGAGTGGTGGCGGTGCGGCGGTTGTTCTACTTGCCCTGACATTGCAATAGAATTCGGTTGTATAGAGAGAGAGAAAGTTTAAAAGTATAAAAGTTTGAGAACAGAAAAGTGGTATTTACAAAAAAAAAAAAGCTAGTGGAATAGAAGGTAGAGAAAAGGAATAGAGCGCATAGAAATAGGATTGGGGCATTAGCAGTAAGACAGAGAGGCATTGTAGTGGAAAGGGTATGCAGTTTACATGGAAGACAACTACGATTAACGCAGCAATAGTGGATTTTCCGTGCGGTCATATGTGCTTCGATTATCCGGCAAAAAGAACATTACCATCCGTTTGCAAAAGAGCTCCGCGGGTCCGTGCGTGCACCAGCACCGCAGAAACTCTCGTTCAGATAAAAGGCACAACCAAAAAAAAAAATTAATTAAAAAAGGGCGTAAGAAAGAAAATATATAGAGAAAAGAGAGAGCAAAGTCTCTCTGCGCACGACGATAGTGGTGCGTGATTTGGCAGAAGAACAAAAAAGAATAGAATAAATTTAAAAGAGACAGTGGGGAAGGGAGTGACAGAAGAAGAAGAAAAAAGAAAGAAATCAATAATTAAGTTACCTTCACTGTGTTACAACGTTTTACAACGCATAACGTTTTTTTTTTTCCGTTGATTGCAACTGCGAGTAACCTTTTCATTTTGCAGGAGAGTTTGGATCCCTCTAAAAATTGTGGGCATCTCGGCAGCAAGGCAATGATGAGGAAATAAAGAAGAATGAAAATGAAAAACAAAAAAATGATTAAAGCATATGCGAATTGATCTGAAAAGAAAAAACGCACATAATAAACGAAGAGTATATATATAGATAGATTGATTGAAAAAAAAATGAAATTACGTTCGTGTAAAAATAAGAAAAACAAAAGTGGTATAAGAAAAAGAAAATTCATTTGATTTACTTTGCTGTTCTGTTTTTTTTTGTTGTTGTTTTTGCTTGTCTGTTTGGGTTTTCCGTTACCTTTTTCCTTTTCATACTTTTCTAAAAAGAGAATATAGCTTTTGCGTTACAAAGTTAATCTCGTCAAAAAAAAAAAAGAATGAAAAAGAAAAGAGAAAGAAAAAAAAAGTCAGTTAAAAATATATATATATATATATATATATATATTTATAATGATTTCCATACGTAGAAAAAGAAATGCTGCACTTAAAAACTCCAGAAAAGGGTGGGAAAAAACTATCGGTCAAAGCGGTGCAAGAAGGAATTTCGTAAATTTAGCTCATTTTTTAGTTTTCCTTTCTTCCTCGTCACCTGTCTCGACATCAACCGCTTCGGCAATTGCCTTGTCGTCGTTCTGGATCACCTCTCCCATGCGCTCCGTGTCGCTGCTGTGCTCCCCTTGTGCCATCGCCTCGTCGCGCAGGCGCGCACGTTCGGCCAGCACCTTCGCCGAGTACTGCCAGTAGCGCCAGCACACGTAGAGGTTGGACAGGTAGGTCGTGCAGACAAGACCGAGCTGCACACAGAAGGGCAACAGCACGCACTTCCTGCCGTAGCAATAGCCGTTGGTCGAGTTGTTCTTCTCCGCGAGGCGCGTGTACCACTCCGCGTATAAGAAGCGCACGAGGACGACCGCAGAAACGATGCACGCAATGAATTGAAACTGGTAATGCTTGGCGGAGTCCTTCGCGTAAATGGTGCGCGGCACCAGCGCCGTCATCGCCGCCTGCGAGCCGTTAGCCAAGGCCAACATGATGAAGGCGAGAGGGAGAGCCTTGCCAGGCAAAGAGATGAACAGCACGAGCGCCAGCGTGATGAAGCCAGAAGGGAACATGGGGGCCCAGGTGACAGGGATACGTTTTTCCGGCGGGCGGCTCTGCGTCAGGTGCTCGAATACGGCGATGATCATACGGCCCACGGCACTGCCTGCACCATTGAGGACAGAAAGCAGTGTACGGAGGTCTGCGTTCACAGGCTTCCCGTCGATGGCACCGTAGATGTAGGACGAGTAAAAAATAACGGTGAACTCGGTGCCAGCAAAGCAGAAGAGGGTCCACAGAATCGCCCAGTAGCGAAGGGTAAGCAGGCTTTGAAGAAACGTAAACTGGTACTGGGGCGCGATGTAGTCCACGATGGTCTCTTGGGGCTTGTGGAGCGCCGGAGATGCATCGTCGTCACGGACAGCAATGTTACCCTCCTTAGCCAGCATCGCATCAATGTCGGCATCCTTCACATTCGCAGGCTCGTTCTCGTTCTCCTCTCTGGAGCTGGAGTCCACGTGCTCCTGTTCGTCCTTGCGGTCAGACGGCACAGGAATGGAAACGAGGGTCAGCAGGAAGACCAGAATGATGGTCGTGATGGCGAAGCCGATCTTGTAGTTCTTGCCGAGCTTGAGGTAGTTCAGCACGGCACTCTGGGTGGGCAGGAAGACAACGAGAACACCAATTAAAGTAAAGCTGTAAATGAACCGCCACGTTGCCGGTTTTTGACGGAGGTATTGTGCTTTCGAAGCACTGCGTTCCGCCTTCTCTTCTTCGGAGAGGTGCTTCATCTGGTACCCTGTCATGTGGTACTTGGGCAGCTTCACAAAGATCATCATCAATGTGGTTGTCACCACGGCCAGAGCTGCGAGGAAATAGAAGAAGTATTCCGGATTCGTGAAGAAGGCGAGCTGTAGCGTACCGACGATGGCAGAGCCAAGACCAATGTAGGATTTCAGCAGTGGGATCATGAGACCACGAGCGGTCGGGAAGTGCGCGGTGATGGTGACGTTAGTGGCTAAATCAAAGGCATGAAGCGAGAGCATCATGATGCCGTTGAAGACGCACAAGCGAACGAGGGTGGGACGGATCGCTCCTCGGAAAGAGAGCGCCAGTGTAATGGCGCCCACCGTGAAGGTCACCGCGCCCATGGCAAGTGGAACAATCGGACCAATCCAGTCGAAGATGATGGAGTAGAAAAAGGAGCAATATTGAAGACACGTACCCACCGTGTTAATATCCGCCAGATCCCTCATCGTCAAATTCAACAGTTGTTGCATATGAGACGAGATGAGGTTGAAAGCGTAGCCAAACGAGGTCACGAGGGCGGCGAAGCAGCCAATCGAGAAGAGGGCAAACCGATGTGCGTCATTAATTCGTTTGAGCTTCTTCGTCGTGAGCAGCTCTACCTCCACACGCTCTCGTGTGTGGTGCGGGTGCGGACGGTCGTGGACTTGTTCGTGTTCTTCGGCCATGGTGAGGATGTAGGAAAGTAAAAAAAAAAAAAAAAAGAGAAAATAGAAGAGAGAACGGGAAGTGAAATCTAGAGTAAAGAAAGTGCAAAAATAGAAATAAGGAGGGGGAAAAGGTGAAAAGGTTTAACTGTGCTGAGAAAGTGAATAACATGCCGTTATTCCCATCCAAAAGCCTCATTAACTACATGTGGCAGCTGTACGCATACATAAGATTCTTTTAAGTGATAGAAAAAAAAAATACACGCGAGACGTTACATTTTGGAGGAAGAAGAAGAAAAACGCGTTTATTTAATTATTAATTATTATTAATTTTTTTTGTTTTTGGTTGTAGTGGTGCTGTTTCTCTTGTCAAAGTATGCAATATAAAATGCGATTCTATGAAAGTTGAAGAAAGATTATGGTTTCTTTAAAAATGTTATAAATCTTGTGTTCTTTTTTTAGAAAAGGAAAAGAATTAACTCAACAGAAGAAGAAAGGAAAGAGAATAAAATAGAAAAATAAAAATAAAAAAAGGAAGGTATGGTAACGCGTTAAATATAATTTCGCGCAATCACCTGCCGGATTACCAATCATCATCGTCGTCCTCGTTCTCCCTTCGGGTCCACCACACGATGGCGCCCGCCAGCGGCAGCAGCAAGGTGACAAACAGCGACGCCACGCCCGGGCCCGCCGACGCACAGTACTGGCCCCCACCTGAGTAGGAGATGAGGAGAACTAGAAGAGAGACAAACGTCGCTAGCCACATGAGCACCCACACCGCGAAGAGCATCAGCTTGGACTTGCCGTGGTCCTCGCCGACGTCCTCCGGGGTGATCACGAGCCACAGGCAGAAGGCTACGAGGGAGAGCAGGGGGCCGAGGCTGGTGGAGACGGCGTAGCCGCAGGTGCCGCTCGGCTTCGTGTCGGTGAGCGTCAGCAGGAACAAGCTAGCGGCAATGCCGAACAGGGAGCCGGCGAACACGGTGGGGCCGTTGCGAAGCAGATAGTAAATAAATGTCATCTGTCCGTTTGACTCTGTGTGTGTGTGTGTGTGTGTGTCTGTCTCCTCTTGGTGGGATAATGCAATAAGCTTGTAGGTGTGTAAATATATATATATATATATACCTAGGGTATATATTTTTCTTTGTCCTCTTTTTTTTTTTCTTCTGTATTGATGTGCTTTTTTTTAGAGGGGAGAAGGATAAGGGAAAGAGTCATCCGTTAATAAAGAAATGTATAAGAATCAACAATATGAATAATAGAAAGTAATAATGATCATCAACAGATATGACTTTCTATATTTTAAAGTTGTGCATCAATTTCATCAAAAATTAATCAAGCCATTCCCAAAAAGGGTAACAGTGCTTGTTTAAAATAAAATTTAAACAGAAAAAAAAACATTTATTATTGTTTTTATCAAAAAAAAAAAGAGTGAAAAAAAGAAATTCAATATATTGGTAATATATATATAAACTTGGTCATCGCTGTGGTGGTTCTTTGCCTCAAATTGTTATTCCTTGGTTAAACGGAAAATTATTGTATGGCAAAACATAAATTGTATATATATATAGGTACATATATCAAAAAGAGGATATACAACAAAATTGTATTTAAAAAAGTGTATGAAAAAATTTTCATTCACCTCATTTGAAAATAATCGAAAAGAAAAATTATGAAGAAAGACTTACAAAAAAAAAAAAAACGTTTAACATGTGGGGACGGTAATTAACGCGTCAAGCAAAGCAAAATAAGACTGTTTTTGAAATTTCTCTCATACATCTACGGCATCTACATCACTATGACTCGATGGTAATGGCTGTGACGTGTTGGAAATGTTCATTACGATGTACACAATAGAAGACATCGAATCTGAAAAAAAAATTTAGAAAATAAAAAAGGAGTTATTTCAATGAAAAAACGCTGCCATATCTCAAAAATAATAATAATAATAAAATACCGAACGAAAAAAAAGGGTGAGGTGTAGTAAAAAAAAAAAAAAGTAAAATAAATAAATAAAAGACGTTTATTTTTTGTTTTCGTTTTAATTGGTGTGATCATTAGCGCGTATCCTTTTTCTTTTTTTCTATTCAACATGAATTTTCTCTACATTTTCGAGTAAACATCCCAGAAAGGAAGAAAGAAAAAATGCAACGCAATAATGAAGAAAAGTCAACAAACCAATAAAAAGAGCAAATGTTTCAGTAAACAGCACATGTAAGTGTTGAACAAAATGTAAAAAAGAAGTGAAACAAGCAAAAAAAAAATTTTGGAGCTCATAAAATTCAAATGACCAAACAGCGGAGCTTACAGACACAGTGGTAGCTGTGTGCCTAAAGTCAACTCATTTGAGAGCAAAAAACTGTTTCAGTCTCCTTCATTATTTATCTTTCTATAATTTTTTTCTTTATTTTCTTCTTCAGCGACGGTCGTTCTCGACCGCGGCGGCTTCCGGGGCATCCAGCTCCTTCTTGTTCGCGTAGTCGATCATCTCCTCTACGCGGTCCGCATCGCTGCCGTGCTCGTGGCCGGCAAAAGCCTCCTCACGCAGACGGGCGCGCTCGGCGAGTACCTTGGCACAGTACTGCCAGTAGCGCCAGCAGACGTAGAGGTTGGTGAGGAAGGTGGAACAGACGAGACCGAGCAGCACGCAGAAGGGCATGATGATGCACCCTTTGCCGAAGCAGTAGCCGCCCGTGTTGCCGTTGCGTGCCGCCTGACGATTGTACCACTCCGCGTATAAGAAGCGCACAAGCACGATGGCCGACAGGATGCAGGCGATGAACTGGAAGTGGTAGTGCTGGGCTGTGTCTTGCGCGTAGATGGTACGGGGCACCAGCGCCGTCATGGCCGCCTGCGAGCCGTTGGCGAGGGCCAAGATCACGAAGGCAAGCGGCAGGGCACCTCCTGGGAGGGCAAGGAACAGCACGAGCGAGATGGTCATCAGGGTGGACGGAATCATCGGCGCCCAGGTCAGCGGAATACGCTTCTCCGGGGGACGGTTCTGGGTGAGGTGCTCGAAGAGGGCAATGCCGAGACGGCCGACGGCGCTACCGACACCGCTCAGGACGGAGAGGAGGGTGCGCAGGCTGGAGTCGGTCGGCTTCTTGTTCACGGCGCCGAAGATGTAGGACGAGTAGTTGATCACGGTGAACTCCGCGCCGGTGAGGCAGAAGAGCGTCCAGATGACGCACCAGTAACGGAGCGTCACGAGACTGCGCTTAAACTTGAACTGGTACTGGGGCGCAATGTAGTCGATGATGGTCTCCTTCGGTCCGTCCTCGATGGGCTCCGCGTCGCTCTTGCCCTCCGCGCCCGCCAGGTCCTCGACCAGGTTGGACGGCTCCACCTCGTTGCTGTTGTCCTCGTCCTGGAAGTGCTCGCGCTCGGCCTTGCGGTCAGAGGGGACAGGGATGGAGACCAGCGTCAGCAGGAAGACAATGACGATCGTCGTGATGGCGAAGCCGATCTTGTAGTTCTTGCCGAGCTTGAGGTAGGCGACGACGGCGCTCTGCACAGGCAGAAACACAATGAGGATACCGAGAATGACGAAGCTGTAGATGAAGCGCCACGTCGCAGGCTTCTGGCGCAGGTACTGCGTCTTGGTCGCGAGACGGTCCGCCTTCTCCTGAGGCGGGAGGTGCTTCTCTTGGTAGATGGTCAGATGGTACTTGGGCAGCTTCACGAAGATACCTACCAGCACCGAGACGACGGCCGCAAGAGCGGACAAAAAGTAGAAGAAGTACTCCGGGTTGCTGAAGAAGGCCAGCTGGATGGTGCCCACGATGGCAGACCCCAGACCCACGTACGACTTCAGCAGCGGAATGAGAAAACCACGGGCGGTAGGGAAGTGCGCCGTGACGGTCACGTTAGCGCACAGATCGAACAGCAGCAGACCCGCGTTCATGATACCGTTGAAGACACAGAGGCGCACCACGCTCGGCTTGACGGCCTTGCGGAAGGAAAGGGCCAGCAGGATGGCACCGAGAATGAAGTACACGGTGCCAATGCAAAGCGGAATGATGGGACCAAAGTAGTCGTACAGAACGGAATACGGGAATGTTGCGTACTGGAAGACAGTACCCACGGTGTTGATATCCGCCAAGTCACCCTGCGACAAGTTCAACAGCTTTTGCATATCCGACGAGATGAGGTTGAAGGCATAGCCGAAGGCGGCGCAAATGCAAGAGAAGCAGCCGATGGAGTAGAGGGCGAAACGGTGCGCATCGTTGATGGGCTTCAGCGGCTTCGTCGTGAGCACCTCCACCTCCACTTTCTCTTCCTCATGGTGCAGGAGCTGCGAGTGGTGGTGTGGCGGGTGTTCAGGATGGTCGTGGTGGTCTTCATGGTAGTGTTGTTGTTCGTGCTCTGGCTCGCGATCCGAGTCGTTGGGACGATAGTTATCTCCGGCCATGATAAAAGGGTTGCGGGATAATTGGATGGAGCGTGTGTATTTGATATAATCAGAATAAACAACTGAGAGAGACGGAAAAACAGTGGAAGAAAGTGAAAAAAAAAGGGGAGAAAGTAAGAAAGCGAAAGAAAATATAAAACTAAGAGAGAGGGAAATGGGAAGAATGAGAGGGAGAAAACAGAATATACCTTATATTTGGTTATGGAGAGAGCGAAGCAAAAAAGCAAACAAAAAAGGCTACATCTTCAAAATGAGAAAGAAGGTTTCATGTAAACATAAAGTCAAGCATGTTGTTTCGGAAATGGTGATATAAAAATTAATTATTACAAACACGTATATATAGATAGATAGATAGATCAAAAGACAGATAAATGTTCAATTATACTTTATTAAGCCATATTTGTAATTTCAAGTTGGGCGCCCACACAAAAAGAAAGAAATATACTTGGGTGGCAAAGGAAAAATGTCATCATCAATTGTAAGCCAACTTACAACAACAACAAGAAAAAAAAGAAAGGAACCACCAGAGGTAACTCTTCTTATTACGTCTATAAAAATGTTTAATATATATATTTATATTACTAAGATGAAGTGAGAAAAAGTGGTGTCCCGCACCGATCAAGATAGAAAACAAAGAAGAAAAAGAAAAGACGGAAGGAAAGAAAACGAAAAGGTAAAAGAAGTGGTGAATTAGTATTCCGCCGTCATTTCGCCAATGAGTCGGTGCATGTCCTCATCAAAGAACTCATTGTCATCTTCCGGCGCGCTTTCCTCCTCCTCCACCTCCTCCTCATCCTCCGAGGAGGCTGACGGGGTCTTGGGCAGCTCCGCCTGCGCGGCCTGCAGCTTCTTGCGCGCAGCCTCTAGCTTCTTCTCCTGCTGCTTGGCCGTCGCCTGGAGCGCGTTGAGCTTGTCCTGCACCGCCTTCAGGTCCTGGTTGACCTTGTCGGAGAACTTCTTCACGTTCTTGCTGCCCTGCGTGAGCGTCTTGTTGTACTGCTGCAGCTCGGCGTCCTCCTTCTTGAGGCTCTCCAGCTGGCGCTGGAAGTCCTCCTTTGTCTGCCGCGCCTGCTTCAGCGCCTCCTGCTCCTTCTGACGCTCCTGCTCTTCCTTTTTGTCGCGGTCAGCCAGCTCCTTCTGTACCTTCTTGGCGTCCTGCTTCTGACGCTCCAGCAGCTCGTGGAAGGCCTTCTGCCCCTTCTGCACAATATCCTTTCGCGTCTTCTCCTCATCCTTGATGGTCTTGCTGATCTCCTGTTTCACCTTCTTGCGGTTGGCTTCCGCCTGCTCGTCCTCCAGCAGCCGCTGCAGGGCGGCCTGGGCCTCCTTGGTGCCGTTCTTCTTCTCCTTCACAGGTGCCGGCTTCTCCTTCGGGGCCGCCTTGATGGACTCCACGAGGACGATGCCCACCTCGATGGTGATGCTGTCGCGCGCTGTATTCAGAAACCCTTGCTCCGGGTTGAGCAGGTCCACGAACTTGATCACGTTGTTGAAGCCCCAGTCGTTCTCCTGCGAGATGGCGAGGAAGCTCTGCGTGCCCTCGTTGAGGATGGAGTCATCCACGTTGAGGTGGTTCAGCAGCGTGATGATGAACTTGCAGTGCACGCTCCCTGTCTGGCAGAGGTAGAGGGCCAGGTTGGACTGTTCGTAGATCATGCACAGCACGCTCCACTTGAGGTCCGCGTAGGTGAACTCGGGCGAGTAGTAGCGCTCCGACTTCTTGGCGAAGACCTCCGAGATGTTGTGAATCTCGAAGGTGATGAAGCCCATGTCGCCTTTGGTGTACATCTTCTCCGGCGGCACCACAAACATCACCTTCTTGCTCTTCTGCCGCGACACCTTGGCGCGGATCTCCTCGCGCGGAAAAGCGGCGTACACCAGCGCCTTGCAGCACTCCTCGGTGGAGTTGATGTCTGGCAGCGGCACGGACAGCTCGCTGAAGATCTTCTTGAGCGGCTTCAGTCGCAGGTTCGTGAGCACAGAGTTAAAGCCGATGGCCAGCATCTTCTCCCACATGTCCATCACTGGCGGGTCTTCGCTCGGCAGCCCGAGCACGCTGCTCAGGGTCTGCTTCACACTGTCCGGCAGCGAGTTCAGGAACTCGATCGTTGGGCCCGTCGGTAGCGCGCCTGCGTGGAAGTGCGACTTGAGGTCCTCCGTCACCTTTTGTTTGTCCAGCAACAAACAGGCCGTCTCGCTGCCGCAGCGGACGGCCGTTTTTACAATCTGCGACACGAACTCGTCGTGCGGCAGCGACGGCTTCAGCTTCGCCTTGGCGCTCTCGCCGATCTTCTTCAAGGAGTCGAGGGAGAGCGGCGTGAGGAACTCCGTCAGGTGGGCGACAGGGTCGCTCAGGCTGGAGGAGCCGGCGTTCTTAAGAGAGGCCTGCTCCTCGTCGTCGTCCGAGGCGGAGGGCGAGAGGTTGGCCGGGATGGCGCGGTTCATGAGGCGCATGCGGCTGTAAAAGACGTTCTTATCCGAGCGCACCGTCAGGCGCGGCGCGGGGAAGGGCCCGATCGTCTGCAGCTTGCTCGCGTTCTCGCCCATCACCTTGCGCTCCTTCAGCAGCTCCTCGTGCTCGCGCCGCTTCCGGCGCACCTCCTCGCGCTTTCTATTCTTCTGGTCCGAGTAGTCGTTGCCGGCGGACCGCTCGCTCTCGTTCTCGACGTCGTCGTCTTCGAAGACGCCCTCGTCGGGGTGGAACTGGTACTCCTCCTCGTCCGTCACGACGTGGAAGTCGCAGGTCGTGCGGTTGATGAGCTCGTGCGGCCCGCTGCGGTGCACCGCCGCGACGAGACTGTCCGTCACCACCTTGTAGAACTGCTCAACCGTGTAGGTGTAGTCCTCGCAGTCGCCGGACTCGGCCGAGGTGGTCAGCTCCTTGCGAAGGGTGCGCATCAGCTCCGCGCCGGGCTTCACGCCGACGGGGCCGTCCTGCACCAGCTGGTACAGCGTGGACAGGTAGTGTTCCCGGTCCTTGGGGATGAGGGGGAGGTACGGCGTCGCGAAGGACATGGCACAGCGAGAGCGACAGAAGGAGGAAAAGAAAGGTTGCAAAGGCTGTTTGAAATATAGGAGAAAGAGAGTGGGTTGTAGATACAAATATATAGAGAGAGCGTTATACCAGTGTATATAGATGTAGCTGTGTAGATATCAAAGGTACTATATACTAAACAGGGGAGAGTCAAGAATGAAAAAGGGGGAAAAAAAAAAGTTATAATAAGAAGTGACACAATAGATACATGCATAGAGACTCGATTCTTTCTTTTTTTTTTTTTCAACGATAAAGCTTTTAGTAATGTGTTTTGTTTTCCTGAGGTTGTTTGTGTTAACATAAATTAGTGGACAAATTTAGGACATCATTACACAGCTTCACTACTAAAGAAAGGGGTGGAGATCAACACAACCAAAAAAAAAAAAGTACACAACCCAAAGAGGGCCTGCGTCCATTACACAGCATCATTTTTTTTTTTTGTTTGTTTGTTTGTTTGTTTTTATTCGCCCAGCTGGTTCGAGTTCGACTCGGGCGTCTCGCCAGGCGGGAGGGAGGCGTTCTCCTTCGCATCTACCGTCTCGTACCACCACATAAAGTTCACCTTGCCGTTGAGGTCCGTGTAGGGCAGGTAGTCGATCTCCGTCTTCTGGAACTTGCGGAGGTGCTGCGACGTCTCGGCCACCTGCTCTGTCAGCCGCTTCAGGTGCTCATGCTTCGTCTCCTCGTTCATGTCCTGGAAGGCGGCAGAGAAGTCCGCCGTCTCGGAGGCGGCTGCGCCCCGCATGCCAGAGTACTGCTCCGTCGCCTCCATCTTGGCGCTCACGATGCCGCGCACCTCTTCGTAGCGCTCGCGCGTGAGGTGGCACACCCAGCGGTGCGAGACGGGCTCCTGCTCGAAGGTGACGAAGCCCTCCGAGCGGGCCTGCTGCAGCACGTCACGGAGGTGCTTTTTGCTGTCGAGGACGATCTGCGGGTCGGCCATGCAGTGCTCCCAGAGCGCGCTCACCTCGCAGGGCTGGTGGCGGTAGAGGACGGAGAGCAAGAAGTCGCGCGCGATCTTGCCAGTGTCGCGCGGCATCGGCTTGGTCCTAAAGCGCTGCTCCTTCGTGAAGGTGAAGTTGGCCGGCACCTCCTGCTGCGGCCAGCTCTTCATGCGGGCAGCGTTGTACTTGACGCCGTGGGGCATCTGCACGCCTGTCTGGAAGAGAGCATACACAGTTCTACGCATGCTTTTACGTCTACAGTATTATTATTTTTTCTTCTAATATAAATATATAGATGAAAATACTACTTTTCTTCTTCTCTGTGATAAGAATGTTAGCCCCAGCTAACGAACAATTGCTTGGAAATACAAGAAAGAAAAGGTGATAAAAGCAAGAAAAGTGTGATCGAATGGGAGTTCATAAGCAATAACAGAAACAGAAATATAATGCATGAAGAAACAGAACGAGAAGCACATATACAAATAGCAGTACTAAACATTGTTACCTTTTTTTCTTTGTGACGATTCAACAAAAATACAATATGAGAGTGAGAAGAAGATAAGTCTCTTCCTTCTCTCTTAAGAGACAACAGGTAAATATGTTAATGTGTACATGTGTGTGTGTGTGTGTGTGCACTATTTCCCTTTACCTTCACTATGGCGGTGGAATGGGTCTGGCAGCAGATAATCAAACAGCCGCTGCGAGGCAGGGATGAAGGCCAAGAGGCACAGCAGATAGCACACGCACTTAAACAGAACGAACCCCATCTGACGATAGTGCACATGGCCGATAAAGTCAGAGCCCTCCTCGGACGGGTTCACCTCCTTCGTGGGGCTCAGCACGAGCTTCCCCCACTTGATGCGGCTTAGGCCGGCCGAGAAGCCCAGCCACGGCGTCCCGCTCAGATACAGAAAGCTGCCCGTCGTGTCCCCGTGCTCGTCCAGCAGCGACACCATGGTGAAGTTGAAGAGGTACGGGAAGCTGATGTCCACGCCCTGGCCGAGGTGGATGATGTAGGGCACGTGCGAGAAGACGACCTTGGGCGACACCCACCCCACCTGCAGCCGCACGACCGCCTCCACCTTCATGCCGAGGTCGCCCTCGAGGTAGCAGCGGTACCGCATGCGGGCCATGTTGCCAGTAGCGTCCCGTACCGTCAGCTGCGCGTTCGGGTTCATGCGGTCGTGCGAGCCGAAGCGCAGGTTGGGGTCCACAGAGAAGAAGAAGCCGGACACGCTCACAGGGCCGGTGAAGGCGTCCGCGTTGGAGAAGGTGCGGCTGGACCCGAAGGCGGGGTGCTCCGTCGACAGCGTGCGCTGCGGTGGCCGCGGCAGGGGCACATTGGCCTGCTTGAGCCCAAACACAGGATGGCTCGTGCTCAGTGGGGTGTATCCGGGGGCACGTGAGCGGAGGATGGGGCGGCCGGTGCCGACCCCAGCAGGGTTCACACTAGCGAGCCGCTGGGTGCTCCAGCGCACGTACGGCAGCGAGCGGGCACGTGCACCTAGGCTCGCCACTGCCCATCGCATCCGTAGTGACTAAATTAAGAATATAAGATGTAAGGTGGAAAGAAAAAAAAAAACACTACAGCAAAAAGGGAAAAAATAGTACGCCGTAACGGAGCAAGGTGACGATAAGAGCAAGACAGGTTTGTGATGAACATCAAAAACTGTAGAACATTGGAGAAACCTAAGTTGCTTTTTTTTTTTTGTCTACAACACTTTCTTAATGAAAGTAAACAAGTTGGATTTCAATGATATGATACAATTGCGCACGGATATGGTGGTTGGCTGGCATTACGTTGTAGCCTTCATCCAATATGTACGCTTTTTTTTTTTCTCCTCATTTTTTAATGCTAGTTGAGTCATTATTCGTGCATAAATGCACCCTTGTACATTTACATATGGAAATAATAATAATAATTACAAAACTGTACTCTGTTTGTTTGTTTGTTTGTTTTTTCTTTTGGTTTCTTCACGTATAGGACTACACATTTTCGGTGGCAAGTGTGACCAAGCGACTCTGTTGTACGCGCCCATTCTGGTGGCCGGAAAACACATACACGTCCTTTTGAATGGACTTGGTGGTCACGCACAGGCAACCCTGAAACATCACACGTGTCGCGACGTAGTTGCCGCTGCTGTCCGCGTTCACCATCTGCACTGTCCCGTCCTTGCGCACAAACAGAAAGTGGTCCTTGAGGAACGCCATGGAGGACACGGTCGCGCCAAAGTTGGGAAGGAGTGGGGCCGGCAGCTGCACGGAGACAATGCTGGCACGTGCGGAGGTGATGTGCTCAACGTGCACACGGAAGAGAGCGCCGCCGACGTCGAGGAAGTGCACAATGCCGTTGGAGGCGCACGTCGTCGCCACAATCGACTTGTCATGCTGATATTCGGCCTTCTGCACCATCCGCGCGGCGCTCCACAGCCGCAGGCAGGACGTCTCCTCCACTGTGTAGATAAAGCTCCCAAAGAAGAAGGCAAAGCTTAACGTGCCCTTGATGACAGGCAGCTGGCACAGCAGTCCCTTCTTCTCCACATTAAACCCAAAGACACGGCTCTCCCCTTCATACGCGTGGATGACACCAAAGTGGTGCTCGTCTGTTCCTGTAAAGAGTGTGAGCGTCCCTTTGCCGGCAATGTCGCGAGGGAGCGGGAAGAAGTCTGCTTTGCCCACGTTGACGTAGTACAGAAACACACGACACTCCGTCGCGGTGGTGTAGACGAGCACGTCCACCGACACCATCACGGCGCAGGTGGCGGACGGTACCGCGTGCGTCACCTCGGCCCCGGTGACGAGGGAGTAGAGGAGCACTTTCCCCTTCGCGTCGAGAGCGCAGAGTAGTGTGCCTGTAGAGTTGATAGACACAGAGCGTATGGCACTGTAGGAGAGCTTGCCATTCTGGCACACATTGCTGGACAGCATGCCGCCGCGCGCCTCCTCCAGCGATGGGATGGGCTGACGCAGGTCGTACAGCTTGAGGCCACCGCTGGAGAGCGTCGCAAGGAGCTGGTTGCCATGCTCGCACGCGAAGGTGAAGGCGCCGCGCGGGGCACGAAAAGCGCCCATGACATCACAAGACTTGGTGTCCCACACATAGAACAGATCGCCCTCCCGCCCTAGCACGTAGTTGCCGTCCTCGTTGAAGCACAAGAGGTCGATGGGCGGCAGCGGCGTCGACGACTTGAGCTGCCCTTGCTCCAGCCCCGTCACCGTCTTCCACAGCCGCACGCCCTCGTACTGCTGGGTAAGCAGCTGCGCCCCGCTGTAGTCGAAGCAGAGCCCGGTGAGGTCGCTGATGCCGGTGCTCATGCGGTGCAGCAGTGTGCCGGTGGAGGTCCAGAGCCACAGCGTCGCGCCGACGCCGACGGCGACCAGCCGCCCCTCCGCGTCACACGTGACGGCGCCAATCACACCATCGTGCGTCAACGTCGCAACGGTGTGGCACTGTGCGTCGAGCAGGTACACGGCCGTCACCCCCACGACGAGCGGAGCACCGCCGCAGAACATGGCGTCCTGGCACTCCTCGGCGAAGGGCAGGTTGTGCGTGATGAGCTTCTTGTTGATGTCCATCATGCAGCACTCCTTGGTGCCGGTCTGTCGCGCGACAAGGAGGGTGCCGAAGGAGTCGAGTGCCCTCCCCTGCGGCGCCGCGGCCACCTCCGCGAAGAGGGTCTGCGAGTTGCTCTCGTAGTCCCAGATGAGGAGCTGGTCCTCGCCGAGCACGACCACGCGGGTGCCGCAGGCGAGCAGCGCACCCTTCACCGCATTGCCGTTCTCGAAGGGCGCACGCAGCGTGGCGAGGCGGTCGCCGCCGCGCGCACGGCAGATGATCACCTCCACCGCGGAGGCCGTCGCAACTACGTCGCCGCGGCAGTGGCAGAAGTGGAGCGGCACCTGGGGGTAGAGGGTGATGCCGTACTTGTCCTCCGCGCCGCCATTCTCAGGGACGAGCACGGGGTACGGGGGGTTGTCGATATGCTGGTGAGCGAAGATGGACAGCGGCGACACACTGGGCGTGAGCAGCGCGGTCTGGAAGAGGTGCGAGCTGTAGTGCTGCACGTCGTACAGGACTCGGCGGAGGCCCACAACCTGCAGCGGCTCGAGGCCGAGCGCGTCGTCGCCGGTGAGCAGCAGCTGCGCCAGGACACTGCGTAGCAGGAAGAGACGGAAGATGCCGTCGACAATGTGAAGGGCGCCCTCGCCGCGTTTCGACAAGATGTTGTCCAGCACCGCTGTGTCCTGCAGCATGGAGGAAGCAGCCATGAAGTTGCCATTTGTGATGAGTACCGACATGAGGTACTTGAAGGCGCTCGACACGTGCAGGCTGCGCGTGATGACGAGGCGGTAGAGGTGGTTCTCCACCAGCACGCTGACACGGTCCGCATGCTCTGCGTAGCGCGCCGTCAGCGTCTGGCGGACCCACGGGTGCGGCACCTGCACCGTCGAGTCCACCGCCCACGACACGATGCCCTGGTCCGTCAGCAGGATGAGGGCAGGCAGCGTGCTGTGCCGCTGGCAGGGCCCGAGCTCCTCGCACACGTACTGCAGGTCCGGCACCGGCAGCGGCGCTGTGGAGAGGCACAGCAGGATGAAGCCGACGGTGAGGGCGTTGCTGTCCTCCTCGGCCACGCGACAGAGCTCGTTCACCAGCTCTGTGTTCGTGTTGGGTAAATGGTGCTCCATCAGGTCGAGCGTCTCGCATTCGTTCATCGTGCGGGGGTTGGAGTTGGAGGCGGCGAGGTACTTCATGTACACAGTGGCGAGCTGCGCGTAGAGCAGCGTGTCGGAGTCCTCGCGCTCGAGGTACATCTTCTCCGCCGCCTTGAGGTCGTCGAGACGCCGTATGTCACGCATCTCGAGCCCTGGAAGGGACACCTGACGCTCCTGCAGGAGCTGCTTGAGGAGCTGCACGCGGTTGATCTCAGACAGCGGTGCCACCTGGCACTCGAAGGGCTGCGGCGACCGCGTTCTCAGTAGCGGCAGGAAGGGACACTCCGTGTTGAGAGACAAGAGCAGCTTAAGCGTGTGCGGCAGGTTCACGGGCAGCCAGTCGAGCGCGGCAGCGGCCTCGCAGCCTGCGAGGTCGAGCCAGTCTAGTTTAGGCACTAGGACGAGCAGCGGCGGCCCGGCGTAGGCCTCTAGCGCGTCGCGCACCCGACGCATGAGGGAGGGCAGGCTCGGCACCCGACGGTCATAGGCGGGCGAGAAGCGCGCGAGCAGGCGGTACAAGAAGAGCGTGAGGCTCGTGTCGGTCATAAAGTAGGCGACCTGTAGGTCCTCCGGGAAGCGCTCCGGCTGCGTGCGAATGTGATGCGCCACGTTCGACAAGATCTCACCTTTTCCGATCTTCCCTGCCCCGTAGAGCACGAGCGGCAGGTTCGTCTCCCGCAGCGGCTCCAGCACGTAGTCGAGCACCACGAGGGTCTTCTTCACATGCAGAGCTCCCCACGGAGCCTCTCGCTCAATGCACAGCTCCAGGTTGGCCTCGTCTGCCGCGGTGTCCTCTTCGCGCGTGGCCGCATCCGCAGCGTCCTCGGAGAAGATGACGTGGAAGGACGAGAGCAGGTCACTCTGACAGCGCACGACGAAGCTTGAGGGGGTGATGAGTGTCGCGGTGGTGGTAGAAGAAGAAAGATTAACGCTAGTGGACTGCGACCCGCTGCAGCTAAACCCTGCCATCTCCTTCCACAGGGTGGACGGCAGCGTGCTCACGCGCCGCTTGACAAACTCCGTTTCCGACACCTCCACATAGAGAAAGCAGTTCGCCGCGTCGCGGTAGACGGGCTGGCGAATGTTGCCGAGCTTGTCGCGCAACGAGGGGTGCACCGGGTGTGCCACCTGCAGCACCTGCTCCAGGGCGAAGCGGTGAACAGAGGGCATCGACTGGTCGCCCACGAAGGCGGCGCACCACGGCAGCTGGTAGTTGGACGGCTCTACGCACCGCCGCAGCTTGGCCAACGCGCGCTCTTGTGTGTCGTGTGCCTCCACCACCAGCGGTGCCACACGCAGTCGCATGTGCGCCACGTAGCTACCCAGCGGCAGCAGCACGTGCTGACAGTAGCGCGCCGCCTGCTCCTCGTTGCCGATCACTAGAACAAAGATGGTCTTCCACATGAGAGGGTTGCGTGGCGGGCCGAAGGGGCGAAACCCTTTGGCCTCGAACTCGCGGTTGCTCGCCAAGGTGCGCTGCAGCCGCGCGACCCACTCCTCGTCCACGCCGCAGTCTGAGAGGGTGAGCTCCATCAAGTGCGAGCCCTTCTCGCGTGCCGCATCCCATAGCAGCCGCGCCGACGGCGTCGACAGTGCGTTGTGCGAGAGGTCGATCCGCTGCAGGCACGGGTGCCCTTGGAGCAGCATCTGCGTCAGCAGCTCCACGCTGTCCGCCTGCATCCCGTTCTGCCGCAGCAGCAGCTGCTCCACACAGCGGTGCTGCTGCACAAAGTAGAAGAGTGCGAGCACGCCGCGGTTGCCTAGGAGTGTGTGCGAGGCATCTATAGTGCGCACATTTAGCACATCGACACGATTGATTTGGGAAAAGATACAGCTGTTGGGCTTGACGCCTACTCTGTCGCAGCAGCTGATGTACAGGTTGGGGCCAGCATCCATCACGATGTGTCTACTTTTTGTGTGTGAGTGTGTGTGAGTGTGTGTGTTCTAAGCTATTGGATTAATAGCAAAATAAAAAATGCAACAGAAAAGGGTGAAAGCGAAAAGAGAAAAAAAAAAGTACTTACACTAAAAGAAGAGAGAAAAAAAGGCTAGTTTAGAGCCCTTCACAATATGTGATAATTGGTCTTCACCAACCACTATTGGAATAGGCGATGAATACTTGGTGCTGGCATTCATAAAAGGAAGAACAGAAGTAGAAGGAAAGAAACAAAAGCGGTGTCGAAAATAAGTCCAAAAGAAAAAAAAAGAAAGGGTTAGTTCACCGTACATTTTGGTTTATTCTGTTTGTATTCACACTGTTGTTTTGTTGTTTTTAATTTTACTCGCTAAAGTATTATACAACAAAAGAAAAAAGAAAAAGCAAACGCACTTTTAATGATCATATAGAATGACAGAGATGCCCCGCTCCTCCAACATCGTAATGTCATTCTGATCCAACAAGGTGCGGCGCCAGATGTGCAAGATGGTGAGCTCCTCCATCGCAAGCGCAAAGCGGCACGACAGCTGCACGTGGTCCAGACGCAGCAGCCACAACACGCGCAGGTTCGTCCACCGCGGCGCCAACAGCTCGAGCGCGGCCGCGGTGATGGTGCTCCCGTCCAGCACCAGCTGCTCCACAGGACCCAGCTGGTACAGCACGTCCACATGCAGCCCAAAGTCAGCGCCCTTCAGGTTCAAGTATTGGATGCGCGGCATCACGACCACGTCTGCCCGCAGCGGCTCGCGGGGGAAGCGGATGTGCTGCAGCAGCACCTGCTCTGCCGGCAGCGGCGACTCCAGCAGCGCCGTGAGCTCCGCCGCGCCCAGGTTGTTCTCCGAGAGGTCCAGGAAGCGGAGCTCCGGGAGGTGCCCGACGCCGCTGAATCGAGTGAGGTGCATACAGTCGCGCGCGTTCAGCCACTGCAGCGTGCGTGTGCGCTGGAGCAGGCTGAGATCGTTCACGCCCTCGCAGCTGTGCAGGTCAAGCTGCTGCAACGACGGCAGCGACGCGATGAGCAGCACGTCCTGGTTCACGATGGCCGTCTGCGAGACATTAAGGTAGGTCAGGCGCGTAAGGGGAGACAGGAAGCGGAGGAAGCGGACAGCGTCGCCGCTGACATCGAGGCGGTCGAGGGCAGGGAAGTGCTGCACGCCCTCCAGCTGTGCATCCACCGCGACGGTGTTCATAAGTCCAATCGAGTGCAGCCCTGCCAACGTTCGCGGCACGCGGTGCTGCTGGCGGACGTACGGAGAGAGGAGCGGCAAAAGCTTGTTCGTCTCCAACTCGTCAATGTGTAGTGGCTCCTCCTCTGGGTGGTCCTCCCAGAAGGCCAAAACGCTCTGGGACATCTGCACATCAAAGCTGACGAGGCGGATGCGCAAGAAGGAACGAGTGTTGCGATAGAGGCCCTCGAGCAGCCGCAGATGGGTGACAGCGGCTGCGGCCGGACCGAAGGTACTGCTGCTGTGAAGCGCCACGCCGTCGCGAGTGGTGCGCACCTTCGCCAGCAGACCTTGTCCGTGGACAACAGGGAATCGCTGTAGTAGCATAACGGTTCCGTTGTTGTGTGTGTGCACCGCACGTGCCGTGACAGGGCTCACAGCCCACCATGTATGTATGGTCGTGACGTCCGCATGTTCCACAAGGATAGCAGTCACCGCTGCGGCAATGTTCAGAAAGCTACTCATGACAGCGCCTCTTCGAAAAAAGATTGCCAAGAATGAATAAGAATGCGAATGCCAAGATGCAAGATGTATATTTACACTGAAACGTGCATTTTTTAGTCAGATACTTGTCCGTTTTTTTTTTTTTTAAGACTAATAATGAAGGCAAGAAGAAAGAAAGAAAGAAAGATACTGCTACAATGCACAGCAATGAAGCACGTACATGAGAGATTGAATATCAAGCATACAGAACATCATGTGTGTTTTGCTTTTCTCAAAAAGAGAAGCAGGCATTAAGTACAGATACAACGACAGACACAATTTACTGAAAAAAAAAAAAAAGAGTATTAGAAAAAAAAAAAAAACATAACAATTAGGGAAGTAAAAGAATGAAATGAAAATAGTGTTTTGAAGTGGAATAAATGGGATCAAATGGATAAAAAAAAAAAGAACGAATGAAAACTGCTAATAGTAGTAGGAGAAGAAAAAAATAAAAATAAAAAATAAAGAGCAATTGCGTTTCCGCATTAAAGCGAGGGTTCAAACCCTTTGATGGCAGCCACCATCACCTCGGGGTGCGTGTTGAGGAACCAAGCACAGCTAAACAGCGTGCAAAAAAAAAAAGAGAAGAGAAACAGTATCCTCTTTTCTCCATGCAGACGGAAGCCACGGTCGCAGTACAGAGTAAAGAGGTAGATACTCGTGTACACCTGCGCCACCACGGACAGTGATTGCATCGGCAGCAGCTGTCCCGCCACCATCAGGCCGGCAAGGTTTGCAGCGCACAAGATCTTTCGGCGGAGATGGTTGGACTCGCAGGTGTTAAAGTCGAGAGAAAGGAGGTAGACGCTTGTGCCAAACGTGCCCACTGCTTGCTGGAACGGCCGCAGGTAATATGAGTCCACACCGAACGCCTTCAGTCCAATGAACAGGGCCAGTGTGGAGGCGCAGCCCACAGCAGTGGATACAAGTGCCTTCTCCGAGTGGAACCCAATCCAAATCAAGCTCAAAGCATCAGCTAAGACCGACCCCATCACTGTCACCAGCGGCACCACCACCGTGTAGCTCAGGAGCGAGCTTTGGTGGAGGATGGCTGCGGGTGCTGCCTCCAGCGCAACAAACGCCCAAAGGAGGGAAAAAAACCACTTGTCCGAAGTGTCTGCCACGAAACAGGTATTCAAAAGAAGTAAAATTCCTCGTGTACGCCAACAAGAAGAGGGCTCGACCGGCAAGTGCGAGCATGGGGCCCGCCATCGTGTACTCAGAGTCCTTGTACCGCAACGATTTCACCGTCAACAGGAAGGAAGCCAGGAAAGTCACTGGTGTGATTGCTGAAGTTGCCACTGAAAGCGAAACCTTCAGAAGCTTGCCAAAGTCAATATACCGTCGGAGGAGAATATACACAGTGGGGCCCACTGTCACCGTCATTCCCACAATGGACGTAGCCCACATGATGTTGACCAGCGTAAAGGACGAGCGCAGACGGTCCATTATGCTCGCCTTCTTCGCCATCTGCTCCACCAGCTCCGGCAGTGACTGCAACTCGGCGGCAGACACAGCGTGCCCCGCCATCGCAGAGGCTTGAGCGAGCGCTTCCTTGGTATTCCCACCGCTCTGCGTGAAAGTCTGGTAGATGCCACCCAACTGGAACGCCTCCAGTATGTCTTTGGGATGCAGGCGCACCGTGGTGCGGCTGTGCAGGTCGTAAAAAGCGCCCGTGTAGAGTGGTGGAACTGCTTCCAAAACAGCTTCCTTGTAAAACAAGAGAGACCACTGTCCAAGGAAGGCTGAGAGTGGGTACAGTAAAGCTCGGCTATGCATCAGGGCCGTGCACCAGCCAGCAAACAGCTGCCCTGGTTTTGGTGCTGTCCCTTGTGGAAGTTCAGATGCAGCAGGAGTTTGTTTGCTGCGTAAGTTCAGCTCACTCTTCTGTCGCATCTCGTCGCGACGGTTTCTTAGCTGTTCGTCACTCATCGAGGCGAACCGGCCTGCCCGCACCATGTTGTAGCCAGCAAAGAGTGCGGAGGCGGTGGCGCTTATACCCGCCAGCGTGAGCAATACGTTTGCCATGTGCGATCATATAAATTTGCACAACTACATTAAAAAAAAAAAGAAGAAAGAAGAAAAGAGGAAAGAAAGAGTCAGAATGGTAACTACAAGAAAGTGTATGTTTCCCCAATAACATTTCACCACGTAAAAAAGAATTTTGTATAATGAAAAAATTAATCAGTACGGTCACTTTTTGATCAACCAGTAGAAGTAAAAGAAAGTCACAAAAAAAATCACAGAAAAAAAAAAAGATTGGTACATACCTACAGACAGAACACCGATGATGAGGTATATTATCTTTTTGTTTTTTGTTGTTGTTGTTTTTACTTTTGATTGCATTAATTTATTAATAAAATGTTAGGCGGTTACTCGTTTATAGTATGTCACGTTGTGATATCGCACAAAAAGGAAAGAGCCAGAAAAAAAGAAAAAAAAAGCACGTGCCTATAAATCGAAAGATAGTAAGAGGAAAAGAGAAAAGAAAAAGAAAAGAAGCGACTCTACAACACAGAACAAAAGCGCGCTTACAGATGCGACTTGAGCGCGCCAGGGATGCCCATCTTGTTGAACATCTGCTCCTTCACCTGCCGCTTCTCTACCTCCGCCTTGGACTCGGAGTCCTTGGGCACCGAAGGAAGTAGCTTGCCTGGGTTGCAGATGTTCTTCGGGTCTACCTTGTTCTTGATGGAGTAGAGCACGTCCATGCAGCCGGGCCCCATGTAACGGTTCATCCACGGCACGTGCTCGTAACCGATACCGTGGTGGTGCGTGAGGTTCCCCTGGAACTTGAGCATCGCCTCCGTCGCGCGGGTCTTGATCTGCAGGAAGATCTTCATGTCGTTCTCGTCCGTCTGCGTGCTCGCGAAGGTAAAGTAGAGGCAGCAGCCGAACTTGTACTGGTGCGCGGTGTGGCAGCCGATCCAGCCGGTGCGGTTGTTCTCCGCCCACACCTGCCGCACCGCGTCCTTCACGGCGCGCCAGCAGTCGAGGGCCTGCGCGTAGAGCACGCTCGTCTCGAAGACGTCCGCCCAAAGACCGACGCTGAGCGCAAAGTCGCGCACGTAGGGCAGGTCGTACTTCTTCTCCTGCCAGCCTTGGCCTGCCTTCTCGCCAGCGGGAAAGCCGCCGTGCTTCTTGAAGACGGCTCCCACCTCGGCCCGCTGGAACTTGACACGCGCCTTGGTGCCCTCGCAGCCCAGCACCACTAAGCTGATGCGGCGCAGGTTCCAGCCGCGGCGGGACTGCAGGTAGGCCATGAGTCCCTTCTGCACGATGGTCCCCACCAGCGTCTTCTTGGCCGTGCTGAGCGCCATGCTCATGCGGAAGTCGTCGTCGTCGTAGAGGCGCATCGTGCAGGGCTTGATGCCCTTCGCGTTGCACTCCTGGAACGCCTTGAAGGCGGCCTCGAAGGTGGGAAAGAGATAGCCCTCGTAGTACTTCACCTCCGGGATCGGCTCTAGTTTCACCGTCGCCTCCGTCACGATGCCGAACGCGCCCTCGGAGCCGATGAAGAGGCCGTTGAGGTCGACGCCGCAGGTGCGCGACGTCACCGGCGTCTCCACGACCCCGGTGGGCGTCACGACCTTCATGCTCACGACCATGTCCTCAATATCGCCGTAGAGGTTGGACATGGCCCCGCTGCCGCGAGCGCCGATCCAGCCGCCGAGGGTGGAGTGCGTGTAGCTGTCGGGGTCGTGGCCGAGCATGAAGCCGTGCGGCTCCAGCTGCGCGTCCAGGTCGGGGCCCAGCACACCCGTCTCGAAGGTGGCGACAAGCGACTTCTTGTCAATGTTGAGCATGCGGTTCATGCGCCGCATGTCCACCGAGACCGTCATGCGTTTGGACTCTAAAGGGTTTGCCTCCACTCCGCCCGTCACGTTCGTGCCGCCGCCGAACGGGATGAGAATGACGTTGTGCGTGTGCGCCAGCTTCACCAGCTTCACGCAGTCGTCGTGAGAGGTGGGCAGCACGACGCAGTCCGGCGCGCGCTCGACAATGCCACGGCGGACGCGCCAGAGGTCGCGGTAGTTCTTGCCACAGATGTGCGAGAGGCGGCTGAGGCCGTCCAGCAGCACCTGGTCCTTGGGCAGCGCCGCCGCGAGCTCCTTCAGGAAGGCGTCGTTGAGGATGGGCTTGTTCAGCATGCCGATCGCCTTCTCCGTCGAAATGCTGGGCGTGAGAGCCGGGATCTCCTTGGGCCCTTTGCTGCCCATCAGCTCCTTGTACACGAAGTCCAGCATCTTGGGCAGCGGCCGGCCGTCCAGGTAGCGGACAAGCGGGACCTTGCTGTTCTCATCCAGCGTCATCTGGGCGCCGTGGTGGCCCCAGCCGTTCCACTTGATGGACTTGTACGTGTCTTCTTTCTTTTTGGACATGATCACAAATATGTGTGTGTAATACTACTACTACTACAACAATAGACAAAACAAAAAAAAAAAATAGATGAGAGGGATTAAAAAAAAGTAGCGGTCCACATTGACAAGAAACGGATGCGGTACTAAAACAACAAAAGATATAGACGAAGTACGACCAGAAGGAAAAATTTAAGTTTTTTTGTATAATATATACGAATTCATACTGACGCTGAAAGCTGGTTGAAAGGGTTACCCCTTACACGTTCACATTTAATTACGAATTATTTCAGTACATAAAACGTAAACATTCAAATCTGACGCTCAGAAGAAGGAAAAAAAAAAAAGAATAATCC